>JBAWJQ010005511.1:0-54882 GCA_037783105.1 Bactrocera zonata | reverse complement strand
TTCCATTATAGCCAGATTTTATCAACAGGCACTCCAACATATTGGCCAAGCGACCCAAGAAAAAATCCAGATCTTCTCGATTTTGTGATATACTCTGGTTTACCCAGATATAAGTTAAACATTCAAGACAGTTATGAACTAAGTTCAGATCACTCGCCTTTAATTGTTTCATATAATGAAAATGTTTACCAGACTTCCAAAAAATATAAGATCCTTACCCCGAAAACCGATCTCAAATCCTTCCAATATTGGATCGATAAACATATTGACCTTAACGTGCCCTTAGAAAATGGTGGTGAATTAGATTCAGCGGTAGAATCGTTTACAAACCTGGTTCATGAGGCCGCATATCTATCTAGCCCGATAAGAAACCAGCCGACTTTTACTAATCATTTACAGGTTCCTGCTGAAGTTTTGGGTCTTATTAAAGAAAAAAGAAGATTAAGAAAAGCCTGGCAGCTAAATAGATACCCAGCTGAAAAGAGAGCACTTAATAAAGCAACCAAGCTACTAAAATTAAAGCTATCTGAACTGAAGAATGAATCCTTCAGTTTGTTTATTAAAAGCCTTGAACCCACTAAAAACGATGAGCACAGACTCTGGAAAGCTACCAAGTATCTTAAACGACCAACCAAACGAAACGCAACAGTTAGGGACTCAAATGGGGTATTTTGCAGGAGTGACGAAGCCAAAGCAGAGGCCTTTGCTAAACACCTCTGCCAAATTTTTCAACCTAATTCCTTAGGTACTAGTAGTGATGAAACAGAGATTCTAAATTTTTTAGAATCTCCGTGTCAAATGGACCTCCCCATTAGCAAGATATCAAATAGCGAAGTTGCTATGGAAGTACGTAGATTAAATAATAGTAAAGCACCCGGCTACGACTATATTGATAGCAAAGTTGTTAAAATTCTTCCGGAAAAAGCTATCGAGTTTCTCACATTAATATATAATGCTATTTTAAATATAAATCATTACCCCACACAATGGAAATGTGCCACTGTGGTCATGGTCCCAAAACCAAATAAGCCTGAAAGCTGTCTTACGTCATATCGTCCTATTAGCTTACTGGTAACATTTTCGAAAATATTCGAAAGAATATTTTTGCAAAGAATGTTACCAGTAATTGAGGATCAAAATATCATACCTGAACATCAGTTTGGGTTCAGAATAGGACACGGTACGCCAGAGCAATGCCATAGGGTGGCAAATGTAATTACAAATGCGCTGGAAGAAAAAAATACTGTTCTGCAGCCTTCTTAGACGTTCAACAAGCTTTTGACAGGGTATGGCATCCAGGACTCCTCTTCAAAATAAAAAGGCTAATGCCAGCACATTACTATTTAGTGCTTAAATCTTATTTAAGTGACAGACACTTTTATGTAAGGCACCGAGATGCCTCATCAGAAATCTACAGCATTAATGCTGGTGTACCGCAGGGTAGTGTTTTGGGTCCAGTCCTATACACAATATTTACATCAGATATGCCCACATTACGAGAAATAGAGGTAGCAACTTTTGCTGATGACACAGCGTTTATCGCTTCTAGTGGCTCCCCTATAGAAGCTTCGTCTCTACTTCAAAATCAACTGAATATGCTGGAAGTTTGGCTCAACAAATGGAAAATAAAGGTTAACTCTGAGAAGTCTACACATGTCACATTTGCATTAAGAAAAGAGGAGTGTCCTGCTGTATTTCTAAATAATAAGCAGATTCCTACTAGGGATAAAGTTAAATATTTAGGGATGCATCTAGATCGACGTCTTACATGGAAAAGTCATATTCAGGCTAAACAGCAGCAATTAAAAATCAAAACTAAACGCATGTACTGGTTGCTCGGTCGAAAGTCTCAACTTAGCATAGAAAATAAAATACGGCTCTACAAAGCTATCCTCAAACCCATATGGACATACGGCATTCAGCTTTGGGGTACTGCCAGTAAGTCCAATGTGGAGATTTTGCAACGTTATCAATCAAAAACTTTGCGGTCACTTATTAACGCCCCATGGTTTGTTACCAATGAAGCTATCCATAACGACCTAGGTATTCCCTTTATAAAAAATGAGATCCCTAAATATAGTGCTAGATATCTTGCACGTCTCTCAAACCATATAAACCCAATTGCTGTTTGTCTGTTAGATACAACTTATGAAACTATACGGCTAAAACGTTCTCATATCTTAGATTTACCATTTCTCTAAAAATTTCTTAGATTTAAGTTTGGCAAAAAAAAAAAAATGAATTTTTGATGGATGTATTTAATAACCTAAGTTAATTATATTTTACTTATGTATATGTAAAAAATTAAGTAATCCTTTATGTAGATTTGCTCAAGGACAAATCTATCTCTGCCATTACCTACTAGATCTAATTTACTGAATATCTTAATGTAGATAGATTGTAAATAAAGCATGTTAAATAAAAAAAAAAAAAAAAAAAAAAAAAAAATTATTGAAAAACAAAACAGACAAAAATTGAAAAAATTTGTATAGAAAAAAGTTGCTTTTTGGAATTTTCCAGTTTTCCAACTTTTCCTTTTTTTTTCTCACCGAATTTTGCTCACCGTAAAATCGTCTTTCAACTTCAACGAACATTAAGGAAAAAGAATTGGACCAATTGGTCCAGGCGTTGTTGAGTTATGCGCTTAGCAACACATTTTTATTATTGTCTAGCTGACCCCGCAGCCTTTGCCCTGCGTGAAATTATGTGTTTTTAAATGAAAAAAAAAGTTAAATTTATCACTTCTTTTTTTTTTCAATGTAACGCAGCTTGATAAACAACAGTTTTTGGTTTCTGCTCCGGTGTACAGAAAAGATGGTTTTCCAACTCGTGACCACGTCACGTATGACATAGCATTTTCAAATTTATGCCACGCACTATGCGGTCATCCTTGTGGCCTGTTGATTGTCATCTCAAATGCAATTTTCACTGAATACGGAATACATTTGATCGAAAATGGTTAGAACTCAAAGGAATTCGTAGAATCAAGCATTCTGCCCCCTTGTATTTGATAGCTGCGTCACAATCAGTCGGGTTCCATTACACAGTTTCGGCGCATGAAGATTGCGAAACATAATAACCACAGATCCAACTTTGAGATGCAAATGATGCTTTAGCATACCAAGACTCTCCAAAGAATTTAGAAATTTCACTGGATAATTCAAGGCGTCGTCCTCATGGTCAAAACGATCGATAGATTTTTATGAGCGCAGGTCTTCTGGAATTTGACTTTGAATCCTCCAGTCTAAGTCAATAATATTTTTTTTTTTTGGCAACGAAATTTGCGCGTGCCCTTAAGGAATCGTAATGACGATAATTTGTCCAATGTCCGAACATTCGTGATGAGTTCATCTTTCGTGAATTGATAAACGGCAGTTGGAATTCATATCAAACCCATTTCCAATTCTTTGCGAATACGATGTAAAATGTCGTCGGCAATGTAATTTTGTTGGTATCCAATAATTGACGCGTGTTTGAAGGCTGATATGTCAAAATGATCATCGCGAAAAGTGTGCGACCTTCCTTTGTATTCGAAGTAGCTATTGCATCGTACATTGTTTGATTCCAGTGATTATCATGTTCCAGCAAAGTTGAGAAAACTCGTCAATGTTAATTTTGTGGCTGGTGGTGTTTCCAGTGGCTGTGCTGTATTGTCTGGGTTGAAATACACTCTTTAGCCATTCTCCAAATTAACTGCGAGACGCACAACAGTCGGAAAACATTCATGAATTGCAAAAGTAAATATCCTACAAAGCGCTTTATTGCAGTTCACGTATCGACCGTATCGTTCGAGACCAATTATGTTGCTTCTTTTGGTGACGTAATTTATTGAATTCACCAAACTGCAATACTCAACATTGATATGAGTTTTGAATGTGAATTTGATAATAATGGTGAATGTAGTACAATCCATTTGTTCTCAACTTCGATACACACTCCGATAGAGTGGGTATCCATCATTTCCAGTTTTTGTTTCCGAAGGAAAAGCACGTGGATAGTGTTTCGTGCATTTATTTTCAGATATACAAACCGAAGTGGGATTGTGGTGTCCGCAAGTTCCGTGTACCACATTGGTTTCCACCACTTCATATAATACTGGATTTTTCTGTACATCAGGAATTTCCGGAGAAATGATTTCATCAATTTGATCTTGTGTAACCATCATCCAAAGAAGAATGTGTGTGTGCGGAAAACCTCTATTTTGCCACTCAACAGAGTAAATCCAGCATCCAACAGTAAAAGTAAAGTAAAGTCAATCAAACATCGTAACCAGGAATAAAGGGATGTTCAACTTATTCCAGTGTGAGAGCACCTCAAAATTAACGTTTTTTATAACATTTTCCATTATGGCCAGATTGGACGAAATAATAATTTTTGGGCATTTATTAACACAACGCCCAACATTTAGTACGAATAAAAATTACTATATAGTGGTTATTTATTATATGGAGAAACTATTTAAATCTTTTTAAAGTATATTAGAACAACTGACTTTTGACTTTTCAATTCCCAGAAAAAGGACTTAAGCTTGTTAACTTTCATTCATTAAATGTTTTCAATAATTTTCCATTGAAAATAATACTAAGATGCTTCAAATTACAAAACGTTTCATCAAATACCTTTAAATTTCACAAATTTATTTAATTTTCATTGTTTTACATTTTTTAGTGGTCTTGAATTATGCAACAAATCCCTCCGTTTACATATTTTTTTGCTAAGATTTCAATGTGGCCATCGCTCGTTTCCAATTGTTAGCTGTCAAAGTTCAGTAGGTTTTGAGGTTTAGCAATTGCTCTCTCACTTCCAGTGAGAAAGAAGTTAAACATCTCTTTATCTCTGATCGGAAATGTTGTTTGAAAAGTCATTCAGGGACATCGTGACGATTACTTGCTGATTGACAGCGATCCTTAATTCCGCCCGTATGTCACTGCATCTTGGGAGTACTTCTTGCCTTGTTTTGCCTTGGGCTGCCATACTTTGATGGCAAAAAGAGCACCGAACGATATGATGGCGACCTCTTGGTGGCTTCGTAACAAATTTCCAGATCTTTTTTGAGCTAAATGTTTTCCCCAGTTGTTCGTGCATTTTTTCACTCAATATTACAGCCGAAATTTTTGGGTCTTTTTCCACTGCGCCAACAATGGATCGTTCCTCCGATCAGAAAAAGTTTTTGGCCTCCCAAATCTGTAATTGGTTTCTATTTTTCCGCTGTTTATGTAATGGGTTATTATATTCCTTACAATGGAAAATTATCTATTGATAATTTGTCCTATTTCGCGCAATGATTTTTTTCCAGGTACAGATTCAAAATGAGTTTCCGCACTTCAACGGTTATCTCTTTTCTGCGACCCGTTTTGCCCAATCTATGTCAAGGCTAAACACATTACTAAAAGTCAATTGCTCTAATTATTCATTAATATGCAATACTCGTATCTAACAGAAGTCACCAAAAACGGGATCAAAGGAAGTCAACTTAAAGAGGAATATGCAAAAAACATGATTTATGCCAATACCTTTTTTGATATGAATATGGCCTTTTTTCATTATTTTCTTAATAATTTCTTAGTTGTATGAATTTTTTATTTTTAATTTTTGTATATATGGTTATCTGTAGTACCAGATTCGAGCATAAGAAGATACATCAAGCTACCTGGCTGTCTCCGGATCGAAAAACCACCAACCAGATCGATCATGTTGTGATAGACGGAAGACACGTCTCCAGTGTTTTAGATGTGCGTGCGCTCCGAGGTCCTAACATCGACTCGGACCACTATATTGTTGCAGCCAAAATTCGCACCCGGATCTGTGCAGCAAAAAACGCACGCCAACAAGCACAAGGAAGGTTCGACGTCGAGAAGCTGCAATCACAACAGACAGCCGAACGATTTGCTACTCGGCTTGCACTCCTGCTCTCTGAGAGCACTCGTCAACAACTCGGTATAAGGGAACTGTGGGACGGCATTTCAAACTCCTTACGTACAGCTGCAACCGAAACCATTGGTTTTCGGAAAGCGCAAAAGAACAGCTGGTACAAAGAGGAGTGCCGTGTCGCAGCGGAGAGAAAACAGGCTGCCTACCTCGCAACGTTACGATCGACCACAACACGTGCGGGATGGGATAGATACCGAGAGTTGAAGAGGGAAGCGAGACGCATTTGTAGACAGAAAAAGCAAGAGGCCGAAATGCGTGAGTACGAAGAGCTTGATAAGCTGGCCGACAGGGGTAATGCTCGAAAATTCTACGAAAAGATGCCGCGGCTTGCAGAAGGTTTCAAGACCGGAGCATACTCTTGTAGAACCCCCCAAGGTGATCTAGCCACCGATGCCCAGAGCATACTTAAATTATGGAGGGAACACTTCTCCAGCCTGCTGAATGGCAGTGAGCACACAACACCAGGAGAAAACGAACCCGATACCCCAATCGATGACGATGGAGCAGATGTTCCATTGCCCGACCATGAAGAGGTTCGAATAGCAATTGCCCGCCTGAAAAACAACAAAGCGGCAGGGGCCGTCGGATTGCCGGCTGAGCTATTCAAACACGGCGGCGAAGAGCTGATAAGGTGCATGCATCAGCTTCTTTGTAAAATATGGTCAGACGAAAGTATGCCCAACGAATGGAATTTAAGTGTGCTATGCCCAATCCATAAAAAAGGAGACCCCACAATCTGCGCCAACTACAGTGGGATTAGCCTCCTCAACATCGCATATGTGGTTCTGTCGAGCGTATTGTGTGAAAGATTAAAGCCCACCGTCAACAAACAGATTGGACCTTATCAGTGTGGCTTTAGACCTGGTAAATCAACAACCGACCAGATATTCACGATGCGCCAAATCTTGGAAAAAACCCGTGAAAGGAGAATCGACACACACCACCTCTTCGTCGATTTCAAAGCTGGTTTCGACAGCACGAAAAGGAGCTGCCTTTATGCCGCGATGTCTGAATTTGGTATCCCCGCAAAACTAATACGGCTGTGTAAGCTGACGTTAAGCAACACGAAAAGCTCCGTCAGAATCGGGAAGGACCTCTCCGAGCCGTTCGATACCAAACGAGGTTTTAGACAAGGCGATTCCCTATCGTGCGACTTTTTCAACCTGCTGCTGGAGAAAATTATTCGAGCTGCAGAACTCAACAGAGAAGGTACCATCTTCTATAAGAGTGTACAACTGCTGGCGTATACCGATGATATTGATATCATCGGCCTCAACACCCGCGCCGTTAGTCCTGCTTTCTCCAGACTGAACAAGGAAGCAAAAGAAATGGGTCTGGCAGTGAACGAGGGCAAGACGAAATATCTCCTGTCATCAAACAAACAGTCGTCGCACTCGCGACTTGGCACTCACGTCACTGTTGACAGTCATAACTTTGAAGTTGTAGATAATTTTGTCTATCTTGGAACCAGCGTAAACACCACCAACAATGTCAGCCTAGAAATCCAACGCAAGATAACTCTTGCCAACAGGTGCTACTTTGGACTAAGTAGGCAATTGAGAAGCAAAGTCCTCTCTCTACAAACAAAAACCAAACTCTATAAGTCACTCATAATTCCCGTCCTGCTATATGGTGCAGAGGCTTGGACGATGTCAACAACGTATGAGTCGACTTTGCGAGTTTTCGAGAGAAAGGTTCTGCGAAAGATTTATGGTCCTTTGCGCGTTGGCCACGGCGAATATCGCATTCGATGGAACGATGAGCTGTACGAGATATACGACGACATTGACATAGTTCAGCGAATTAAAAGACAGCGGCTACGCTGGCTAGGTCATGTTGTCCGGATGGATGAAAACACTCCAGCTCTGAAAGTATTCGACGCAGTACACGCCGCGGGAAGCAGAGGAAGAGGAAGACCTCCACTCCGTTGGAAGGACCAAGTGGAGAAGGACCTGGCTTCGCTTGGAATATCCAATTGGCGCCACGTAGCGAAGAGAAGAAACGACTGGCGCCCTGTTGTTGACTCGGCTATAATCGCGTAAGCGGTGTCTACGCCAGTGAAGAAGAAGAAGAAGATATATGTGTTAAAAAAACATTTTTGAAACAAATATGTTTGTTTTTTGTTTGGTATATTCAGTTAATTAAAAGTTATATTGAAGCAAAGTGGAAAAACTGAGGTATGCCAAAACTTTTTTGATTCACTGTACATTAGGTATGTCAGGGTCGATTCTGGATGGGTAGGAGTTTAACCTGCTACATTTTCCAGAACGAAGATGCGCTAAGGTCACTCGCGTTTCTCGCGGCAACTGGAGCTCTTCGTCTGCGATAGGTGGTGGTTTGACTCCAAGAACGCCATTCACGGGAAGGGAGTCGGTGAAGGTGTTAATGGTTCCACTGTGAATGGCGGTCAGTACCTGTCGGAAGTCAGTTGCGTCTGAAGTCCGGTCGGCGTACTGTTTCCTATGGAAACATCCCAGCAGGAATTGCTTGGAGAGGAGTTCATTATGCTCCTTTACAGGTAGCATGCGCGTATCACTAAGGAGGTGTTCAATGGGAGACATCAAAAGGCATCTCGTCGTGATCCGGAGTGCAGTATTCTGGACGAATCTGAAGTTTCGTACCACTACATCCAGGCGACCATATTGGTGCTGCGTAGTTAAAGACCGGCCGGCCGATTGCCTTGTAAGTTGCCAACAACGTTTCTTTGTCTTTTCCCCATGTGCTGCCGGCTAGCGACTTGAGGATTTTGTTGCGGCTCTGCACCTTGGCAATAATGGCGATCGTATGGGGAGAAGAGGAGCATAGACTATCGAGGGTTACGCCTAAAATCGTAGGGTTATTGACTGTCGGAATTTTGACGCCATCGACTGCAATATTAACTTCAAGTCTATACTCCTTCGTCCAGTTTGTAAATATGGTCGCTGTGGATTTGGTGGGAGAAAGTGTGAGGTTTCGTGCAGTGAGGAAACGAGAAAGGTCGGAGAGGTAGTTGTCATCTTAGAACACATGACATCGATTCCATTGCCCGACGTCAATATAGTGCAGTCATCTGCGTACGAGGTTATGTAAACTCCCTCTGGTGGTTGCGGGAGTTTCGAGATTTAGAAGTTAAACAGTTCCACCCTGCGGAATCCCCTGTTTAATTCTTCTCAGTTTGGATGTTTTACCTCGAAATAGTACGGATGACTGACGACCGTTCAGATAGTTCATGGTCCACCCTTTTAACCCTGGAAGAAGCGTTGTTTTTTCTATGTCCTGCAGTAGCTTTGTGTGGTTGACTGTGTCGAAGGCTTTTGACAAGTCCAACGCTACGAGGATCGTTATCTCATAGGGTGGTTTCTGGTTTAGGTCACGGACTTCTTCTTCTTTTTTACTGGCGTAGACACCGCTTATGCGATTATAGCCGAGTCAACAACAGCGCGCCAGTCGTTTCTTCTCTTCGCTACGTGGCGCCAATTGGATATTCCAAGCGAAGCCAGGTCCCTCTCCACTTGGTCCTTCCAACGGAGTGGAGGTCTTCCTCTTCCTCTGCTTCCCGCGGCGGGTACTGCGTCGAATACTTTCAGAGCTGGAGCGTTTTCATCCATCCGGACAACATGACCTAGCCAGCGTAGCCGCTGTCTTTTAATTCGCTGAACTATGTCAATGTCGTCGTATATCTCGTACAGCTCATCGTTCCATCGAATGCGATATTCGCCGTGGCCAACGCGCAAAGGACCATAAATCTTTCGCAGAGCTTTTCTCTCGAAAACTCAACGTCGCAACGTCGACTCATCGGTTGTTTTCATCGTCCAAGCCTCTGCACCATATAGCAGGACGGGAATAATGAGTGACTTATAGAGTTTGGTTTTTGTTCGTCGAGAGAGGACTGTACTTATCAATTGCCTACTCAGTCCGAAGTAGCACCTGTTGGTAAGAGTAATCCTGCGTTGGATTTCCAGGCTGACATTGTTGGTGGTGTTAATGCTGGTTCCTAAATAGACGAAATTATCTACAACTTCAAAGTTATGACTGTCAACAGTGACGTGGGAGCCAAGTCGCGAGTGCGACGACTGTTTGTTTGATGACAGGAGATATTTCGTCTTGCCCTCGTTCACTGCCAGACCCATTTGAGTTGCTTCCTTTTTCAGTCTGGAGAAGGCAGAACTAACGGCGCGGGTGTTGAGGCCGATGATATCAATATCATCGGCATACGCCAGCAGCTGTACACTCTTGTAAAAGATTGTTCCTGCTCGATTAAGTCCTGCAGCTCGAATAATTTTCTCCAGCAGCAGATTGAAAAAGTCACACGATAGGGAATCGCCTTGTCTGAAACCTCGTTTGGTATCGAACGGCTCGAAGAGGTCCTCCCCGATCCTGACGGAGCTTTGAGTGTTGCTCAACGTCAGTTCACACAGCCGTATTAGTTTTGCAGGGATATCAAATTCAGACATCGCGGCATAAAGGCAGCTCCTTTTCGTGCTGTCGAAACCAGCTTTGAAATCGACGAAGAGGTGGTGTGTGTCGATTCTCCTTTCACGGGTTTTTTCCAAGATTTGGCGCATCGTGAATATCTGGTCGGTTGTTGATTTACCAGGTCTAAAGCCACACTGATAAGGTCCAATCTGTTTGTTGACGGTGGGCTTTAATCTTTCACACAATACGCTCGACAGAACCACATATGCGATGTTGAGGAGGCTAATCCCACGGTAGTTGGCGCAGATTGTGGGGTCTCCTTTTTTATGGATTGGGCATAGCACACTTAAATTCCAATCGTTGGGCATACTTTCGATCGACCATATTTTACAAAGAAGCTGATGCATGCACCTTATCAGCTCTTCGCCGCCGTGTTTGAATAGCTCAGCCGGCAATCCGTCGGCCCCTGCCGCTTTGTTGTTTTTCAGGCGGGCAATTGCTATTCGAACTTCTTCATGGTCGGGCAATGGAACGTCTGCTCCATCGTCATCGATTGGGGTATCGGGTTCGTTTTCTCCTGGTGCTGTGTGTTCACTGCCATTCAACAGGCTAGAGAAGTGTTCCTTCCATAATTTAAGTATGCTCTGGGCATCGGTGGCTAGATCACCTTGGGGGGTTCTACAAGAGTATGCTCCGGTCTTGAAACCGTCTGTAAGCCGCCGCATCTTTTCGTAGAATTTTCGAGCATTACCCCTGTCGGCCAGCTTATCAAGCTCTTCGTATTCACACATTTCGGCCTCTTTCTTTTTCTGTCTACAAATGCGTCTCGCTTCCCTCTTCAACTCTCGGTATCTATCCCATCCCGCACGTGTTGTGGTCGATCGTAACGTTGCGAGGTAGGCAGCCTGTTTTCACTCCGCTGCGACACGGCACTCCTCGTCGTACCAGCTGTTCCTTTGCACTTTCCGAAAACCAATGGTTTCGGTTGCAGCTGTACGTAAGGAGTTTGAAATGCCGTCCCACAGTTCCCTTATACCGAGTTGTTGACGAGTGCTCTCAGAGAGCAGGAGTGCAAGCCGAGTAGAAAATCGTTCGGCTGTCGTTGTGATTGCAGCTTCTCGACGTCGAACCATCCTTGTGTTTGTTGGCGTGCGTTTTTTGCTGCACAGAGGCGGGTGCGAATTTTGGCTGCAACAATATAGAGGTCCGAGTCGATGTTAGGATTTCGGAGCGCACGCACATCTAAAACACTGGAGACGTGTCTTCCGTCTATCACAACATGATCGATCTGGTTAGTGGTTTTTCGATCCGGAGACAGCCAGGTGGCTTGATGTATCTTCTTATGCTGGATTCTAGTACTACAGATAACCATATTTCGGGCCCCGGCGAAGTCGATCAGCCTCAACCCATTTGGGGATGTTTCCTCGTGGAGGCTAAATTTACCGACCGTAGTGCCAAAGATACTTTCTTTGCCCACCCTGGCGTTGAAGTCGCCAAGCACGATTTTGACATCGTGGCGGGGGTATCTCTCTTAAGTGCGCTCCAAGCACTCATAAAAGGCATCTTTGGTCACATCGTCCTTCTCTTCCGTCGGGGCGTGGGCGCAAATCAGCGATATGTTGAAGAACCTCGCTTTGATGCGGATTGTGGCTAGACGTTCATTCATAGGAGTGAATGATAGTACTCGGCGACGGAGTCTCTCTCCCACCACGAATCCAACACCAAACTTGCGCTCCTTTATATGGCCACTGTAGTAAATGTCACAAGGACCTACTCGTCTCTGTCCTTGTCCCGTCCATCGCATTTCTTGGACGGCGGTGATGTCAGTTTTTATCTTTACGAGGACATCTACCAGCTGGGCAGCGGCACCTTCCCAATTAAGGGACCGGACATTCCAGGTGCATGCCCTCAAATCATAGTCCTTATTTCGTTTGCCGTGGTCGTCATCAAAAGGGGGGTCTCTCATCCGAGGCTGTTTACGCTTTTTTATTGGGGGTGTTTTTTTACGTGGCGGGTCCCAAACCCAGCGCACAACCCTATGCAGGGGATGTTTCGCCTTCTCACTTTAGCTCGCCTTCAAACGGATGTTCTTAGGCTACCCAGAGGATACTTGGTAAAAGACCGGAAGTCGTGAGCTGTTTGAGTCATATGTAAAAGAATCGTTTCTGGCCACTCCCAAGTGAATGGCGATCAGAGAACTTTCCTCACTTGCGTGAACTTCTACACATGACTCCATCCTCCAACTATCTGGGCGTTTATGACGCTAAGTGCTGTGGTGGTGCTGTGCACTTTTCGGTATTCATGCTGGTGACTGGCTACGCTCAGGTGGTGAATGAAGGTCGGGAGTAGCAAGGCCTCAAGTGTGTTTACCACTGTGGAGAGGAGAGTTATCGGGCGATAAGATTCCCCTTTGTTGGCGGGTTTTCCAGGTTTCAGTAGTGGCACCACTCTTCCGATTTTCCACACATCGGGTATTTGAAAAGTGGTGAGCGACAGGTTGAAGACCCTGGTGAGATATTTTACTCTCGTCTAGCCTAGATGCTTTAACATTAGCATATTGATTCCATCAGGGCCAATGGATTTAGACGATTTTGCCTTGTTGATGACACCCTGAACCTCCTCATCGGTGAAAGTAAGTGGCGCGCAGTTGTTTGGCATTTTGCGCAGACGTCGGTTAACACATCTCTTGGCTTTGTCTACCGAAGGGTGCAGTGTAAACTGCCGGCTAAAATAGCTCGCGCACTTCTTCGGGTCCAAAGAGGCATGACCATTGAATTCAACTTCAACTCGGTCGTCATGTCTCCTCGGATTAGACAAAGCTTTGACAGTAGCCCAAAGCTTACTCACACCGGTGGATGTTGGTTTACCATACGCCGAATCTCCAAATTGAGATCCCTTATTCGGGGATCCCCGGGATCGGCATGGCGTAAGGTGTCGCGCTCGTTGGCTAAGACAGCTGCTTCGGCTGGGAAATTGGGGCGAATTTCCGCTATTCTTCCAGCTGGGATGAAGCGAGCTGCTGCGATCACCTTGCGGAATTGACGTTCGCCAACGCATACGTCCGTAGGAATAGGTAGAGCGTTGAATGAAAAAAATTGAAAATAAATTTATTGTGCCGAAACAAACATTTGTTCTGTTTTTTTTTAAGTCCTGTTTACTTTGGAACATACCTTGTATTATAACAAAAAGTGCGAACGAATTTAGCATATTGTTGGCGCAAAATTAATCATCTTAAAGTTATAAAAGTTCACATAAAAGCGGTTTGCATTGCAACACATTTGCATTGTTCACACTAAAGTAATAGTTGACAGCGGGTTGACTTTAGTTTCTCAGAGCACTTCACTTTTAGAGCACATTTTTTTCGGCTGTCAAAACTATTCTTGAAGCAGCGTTGAGTGAGGAACGAGCAAACTGATTAAGGAAGTTCAAAAAAAGGTAAGTAAGGGAGTAGTTTAAATGGTGATTGAAAGGCCATTCAATTCTTTTTTACGAATTTATTCTCTTTCTACTTTCTTCAGTTAAATTAAACACATGTAGCGTTTTTAGTCAGAACGTTTCGCACTTTTCATTTTATCGTTACATAACGTTACGTGATATGTGGATGCCATATTTAAAATTAGTAAAGTCGATTCAATAATACTATACCATATCAACTACAAATCTAGGCATTTTAGTTTTGAAACTTTTCGGTGACTAATAGCCCACTTCTCGAAAGGAGCATAAATTTTAAAAACAGAGTTTTAAAATCCAAATAGAAAAGAAGAAGTTACAGCAGCACACTCGTTTTCCCTTTCACTCCAAAACTTTAAATAAATTCTACTTACTATGTAGAAATTCACACAAGTAAGAAGAGCTCTCTGAACACCACTTACTTTTGAGTGGACGGAAACGATTCCTTTACATACGAGGTATGACAATTAAATAATGAGACTGATTCCATAAAAACCGTATATTTGAAAATTATTCTACAACTCTGCCATCCCCTTCAAAGTAGTCCCCTTGGGCAGCTATACAACGATTCCAGCGCGTTTTCCATGCTTCGTAACATTTCTGGAACGCTTCGACTGGGATGTTTGGTTGTGCGCGCGGAGACCACCATTGTGAGCTTTGGCGTTTGGTTTCCGGGTCTAAGAGCACTATCACCATATACAATTATCATTTTAGCGTAAGTTTCCGAAGCTGTTTCGCCCAATCTAGCGCAAAATTTTATAGCGACTCGTTGATCTTGATATCGTTTTTCCATTTTCGTGACGAGCACTACAAACACACGTCTACTCAACTTGACGCAGCATCCGAACTAAACAAGCTAAAGCAATGGTACATATGTATATCAATAGAGAGGGGAGGGATGCCGGAAAAAAAGAAAGGGAATTTCAAGGTCACAGGTTTACCACAAGCGCGACAATAAAATCAGTCTTATAACTTAATTGTCAAACCTCGTATAGCTCAAACAGCTCACGACACCCGGGCTCAGACCAAGTATCCTCTGGGTAGCCAAAAAACATCCGTTACAAGGCGAGCTAAAGTGAGAAGGTGAAATATCACTCGCTAGGGCTATGCGCTGGGTTTGGGACCCGCCACGTAAAAAACACCTACAATGCAAAAAACAAAACAGCCTCAGATGAAAGACTCTCTTTTGATAACGATCTCCGATCCCTTAATTGAAAAGGTGCCCCTGCTCAACTGATTGATGTCCTCCTAAGGCTAAAGGATTACATCACCGCCATACAAGAAGTACAATGAAAGAGATAAGAGCTTAGACATGGTGGCATTTACTGCAGCGGTCATAGAAAGGAGCGCAACTTCAATGTGGCAGAGAGACTCCGTCACCGAGTTCTGGCATTCACCACGTCGGACGAACGTCTAGCTCCATTCGGCATCAAAGCGAAGCTCTTCAACATATCGCTTATTTGCGCTCACGCTCCGCCGGAGGAGGAGGACGGACAAAAGATGCTTTCTATAAGCGCTTGGAGCGCACATATGAGTGCTGCCCTGATGTCAAAATCGTGCTTGGCGGATTAAACGCCAGGTTGGGCAAAGAAGGTATCCTTGGCATAACAGCCTCCATGTTGAAACATTCCCAAATGGGTTGAAGCTGATCGACTTCGCCGGGGCCCGAAATTTGTTTATCTGTAGTACTAGATTCCAGCAAAGGAATCCGGCTGTCTTCGGACCGAAAAGCCACCAATCAGATAGACCATGTTATAATAGACGAAGTGCATGTTTCCAGTGTTCTAGGCGAGCGTACGCTCTGAGGTTCTAACTCCGACACTACCTTTTTGCAGTCAAAATACGCACCGCCTTAAAATTCGAACATCAACAAACACAAAAAAGGTTCGACGTCGAGAAGCTGCAATCATAACAGGCAGCCCAAAAATTTTTGCTCGACTTGCACTTCTGCTCTCTGAGAGCACTCATCAGCAGCTTGGTATAAGGGAACTGTGGGTCGAAAAAAAGATCGACACACACCATCTCTTCGTCGATTTCAAATCTGCTTTCAACGGTATGGGAAGGAGCTGCCTTTATGCCGCGATGTCTGAATTTGGTATCCTCGCAAAACTACTGTAATACGGCTGTGTAAACTAACGTTGAGCAATACCAAAAGCTCCGTCAGGATCGGAAAAGACCTCTCCGAGCTCTTCGAGACAAGGTGACTCGCTGTCGTGGTACTTCTTCAATCTACTCCTAGCGAAAATTATTCGAGCTTCCAGAACTGAATAAAGAAGATACAAATCGTCTACAAGAGTGGATAACTGCTGCCGTATCCCGATGACATCGATGTAATTTGCCTCAACATCCGCGCCATTAGTTCTGCCAAGGTTATGCGTCTGGCTGTGAACGAAGACAAGACGAAATATCTCCTGTGAGCGAACAAGTAGTACTCGCACTCGCAAATTGGCACCCACGTCACTGTTGATAGTCATAACTTCGAAGTCGTAGGTAATTTCGTCTATCTTGGAACCAGCATTTACATCAGATCTCAGGCTATTATTCTCGAAAAGTTCGGACATTTATTTTTATTGAATACTGAAAAGTTAAAGAATTAGATGGAATTGATAGTTTCAGACTTTAATCTTTTGATGTCCAGATACTGTTAAATGCTAAGTTAGGTCGAGATCAATCGAAGTCTTAATATATGGTTTTTACCGAAGGGCGGACGGTGTCACGTCCATCATTCAACTTTTATCTCAGATCTTACAAAGACATTTTGTGTCATTCCTGTGACATTTAACGCTTCTGGCGTATTCATTTACTGATTTATTGCATTTTTAGTAGTTGGATTTTCACCCAATTCCATTAATTTTTCCATTGTCGGTTGGAATGCTTAAGTGATTTCTTCCGAACGATTCTGGTTGTTTTAGCTTGAATGATTAGGAAGATATGTACAATAAACCAATAAGACGACCACGACACAATTATTGTAATTTTTTATTCCACAGTTACCCTTGCTGTGGAAATTCTCCTAGCCAAATTAAAGGTTTGCATATTCGTTTAATGGTTAGTTATGTCATTTTAAAACTTATTGCGAACACGTCCTTCTTTGCAAGGAACACGTGTTTCTAATTTTTATCAAGATATGTCATGGTTTACTCAAATTAGCGCTTACACAGAAGAACGGACGGATAGACAGAAAGTAACTCGTATTTGAAATCGTCTCATCATTCATTTTTAGGTTAGTTGAATAAAACTATTATACTCTGAAGCACCATATTGCAAGAGTATAATTTATTTATTTATTTATAAATGTGAAAAAATAATACAATTATTTTTACACGAAAAAAGGAGCACTGGCTGCCAGGACCTTCGGCTCGCAGGTGGATCTAAGGCTAGATGACTAAAAATTAAATTCTATTGTGCACACTTTATATATTTAAAAACTTCATAAAATCTATGTATATACATGCTTAAGTAAAACAAAAACAAAGTTCTTATCTAAGCTAGGTAGGATGTCATATTAAATGTTTTAGACCGCATTTATCCAGATATTTTGATATTTTTGTAACGTTCTCGAGAGACGTAGTTTTCAAAAGTGTTGTAGGTGTTTGGTTATCGAAGATAGTCCTCCTGATTACTGTGAAGTGGTGGCATTCGTCGAGCAGGTAATGGATTGTTAGTGAAGCCCACGGGCAATGTTGGCAGTAAGGCGGACTGGACCGATTGAAGAAGTACGAATGTGTGGCTATTGTGTGCCCTAAACGTAGGCGGACAAATGATTTAACATCGTTACATCGACAGTTTGGTGGATAGGTTGGTTTGCTCCTATCTAGGTTATTTACAGTGTATTGGTGCTGGATGTGTCTCCAACTCTCCATTAGCGACTTAAGTTGGTGTTGGTGTGCCATCTTATATAAGTCTTTATTCTCAGGAAAGTCAAACGTAACGAGCGGTTCACTAGCCGCTAGTTTAGCGCGTTTATCCGCCAGTTCATTCCCGCGTATGCCGGCATGGCCTGGAATCCACATTAGTTTTATATTGGGGCTATTTTCAGCTAATTTGCTACGGATGCAAGAAATGATGTTAGATTTATTCATAACATTTAAGACCGCTGATATAGTTGATTTGCTATCTGTACAAATAATTGCTTTCAATTTGGAATTTGAAGCGAAAATGATAGCGTTGAGGATCGCTGCGGCTTCTGCTGTGTAAACGGAGGCGTAGCTTGGCAGGATTCTAACTTTAATTGTTGCTCCTTTGTCATCGACAACTGCGAATGATGTACTTGTCTCGGTTTTGGATCCGTCCGTGAAGATTAGAGTCCATTCAGGGAGAAAAGAAGTTGTAGGCTCAGCAAAGAGTTGTTGATAAATGGCGGGGTTGGTGTGACTTTTGTTGAATTTCCCCAAGCTTAAAATGAACGATGTATGTTTTATCTGCCAGGTAGGAAATACTTCTCCCTGCCGCAGTAATGGCACGGTGATTCCAAGCTTTTTGGCGAGTTCTATACACAGTGAAATTGTCGATTTGCGTCCAGGGTTAATTTCCCTTTGGAGGTCCGATCTTACTGTTTCGTAAAGAGTACTGTTGTAACATGTAAAAAGCTTAGGTATAAGTTTCATTAGGTTCAGTTCGAATCTCTCTTCGATTGTGGGTAAGCCGACTTCCACTAGGACCAATTTGGTGGGCGATTTTGGAAATGCGCGAATGCTTCTGCTTATTGCCATGTGGTACGGAGAGTACAGTTTTTTGATGTGGTTTGATGTGGTCCATAGATAGGAAGGCCGTAATCTATCTTCGACAACACAAGCGCCCTCGTTACATTTATTAGAGTTGCAGAGTGGATTAAACAATGTTTATATGATAGATATTTGATAATCAAAAATTACACCTAAGAACTTAAGACTATTAGTGTTTGAGATAGGGCTGTTATTGTAAATAATTGTAAAGTAATCACATTTGTGTTTGCGACAAATGTGGAAATTTTTGCATTTATTTACAGCCACATTGGCGCCCGAAGATTCGGACCATATATTTAGATCCCTAAGAATATTTGTGAAGTCTCGTTCAACAACATTTAAATCATTCAGTTAACTGAAAATCAACACATCATCAGCATAGCAAATATGATCAATATTTATATATTTATTAATTATATGGCTCACTTCATTAAAAGCAGCGATAAAAATGGATACAGAGAGGGGAGACCCCTGGGGTATTCCGTTGTGGAAAGTTAACGGGTCTGATATTCTGTCTGTCGGTGATGCTAGAAGTTGCAGGGGGACTCTTGGAACTACTGTCGAGGTATTTGTTCTTCTCCGAAAGGAAAGTAGAATGGAAATTTGAATCGTGTGAATAATCGGACCAGTACTTTGCGAAGTGATTTGCTATTTGCTTGTGGTCAACGATAGGGCCATGTGCGCTATTAATTGAAGTAATATGCGATTGAGAATTAGTGCCAGAAAGTCGTTTGATATCGGACCATGCTCTTTTTGGATTTGTTTGAAGGTTAATGGACTCGGAGAATTTGTTTAAGCACTCCCTTTTAGATTGTTTGAGTTTTTTCTTAAAGATCGCATTTGCCTTTTTGTATAGCATTAAATTTTAATTTGTGTTGGTTTGTTATCATTCAGAGTAATAAGGTTTTCAGAGAAGACTAAGTCCTCAATCATAGAACCCCTGATATTTGAGGTGGCAGAGCCCCAAAGAGGGCTCCACGCATTGAAATCGCCTACGATTATAAATGGGGTGGATATCGTCCGAAAAATATTTATTAGGTCGCTGCAAGAAAAATTTTGTGAAGGTGGTATATAAAGTGAAATAATTGAAAATTGGAAAGATAATGAGATTTCTATTGCTATTGTGGCTATATTTGAAGATACAGGGATTTGCTTGTGTGCTATGGACTTCTTAATTAAAATGGCGATGCCTTGCTTGCTAGTTAGATTTTGAGGCAAGTTGTAAAAGTAACTTTGGTATAGATTAGGCGCCGCCGCAGACTTGCCCGCAGTCTACTGACATGATCAGAGAATCGTTGTTGGCTTTGTCATCTAAATTGTTTTGCGTGAGACAGAGATTGATAACGGAGGTATCAGTTGTCTCTGTTGAGAATGCGTTATATTGATAGGAGTTGGATTGAGCGATAATGTTGGCGAGAGTTGATTCGAGGTTTAGTTGTGTGTGTGTGAAAGACTGTGAAGCAGGAGTGAAAGAGGAGGCTGAGCTATTGCTGACTTGTTGATTGCTGATGTTTTGAGGTGAGTTTTCCGGTGGTGAGTTGTTGGAAGAAAGATCATGTGAAGTCGTAATGGGTGATTTGTTGATTAATGAGTGTGTAGGTATATCAAGAGAATTGGAGGTTGACATAGCATTACTATTTGACAGCTGTGCTTCTCTGGCAACTACGCCGAAAGAAGTGTTCATTATTGATGGTGATTGTGCTTTGTAAAGTTTAATTGCTTCTCTCATGGAGCATTTATTTTGGCATTTTATTTTTAGTATCTCCTTCGTTTGCACATATTTTGGGCAAGTGTTGGCAGAGGATGGGTGATCTCCTAAGCAGTTTGCACATAGTGTGCGTGTGCATAGTGAAGAATGAATAGGAAGACTGCAAGAAGCACACACGGGAGGTTTATTGCATCGTTTCGCGGTATGCCCAAGCAGTTGGCAAGATTTGCATCGCATTGGGTTGGGGCAATAGGGTTTTACTTTTGCACTTCTCCAAGATACTTCTACCTTTTCAGGTAACTCAAAAAGATCAAAGGTAAGTAAAACTACACCCGTGGGTTGGGGTAGTGGTACTCCCTTCGTCCGCCTAGTAAATTTGTAAACATCGACTACACCTTGTCTTCTCATGTTTTCTATTATCTCTTTCTCGCTGACATTGTTGAGATAGGGAGCAAAGATTGTACCTTTCACGCTATTGAGGTTGTCATGGTATTTCGCTTCAATTTCACACGCACCAGGAAGTTTTTTGGTTGAAATGAACTTTTGGGCAATTTGGTTATTTTTTACCAGCAGGAGAAGATTACCAGCACGCAACTCAGAAATTGAAATGATTTCTTTGCTAATAGCTTCTAAGGCTTTGTGGACAGCGAAGCAAGAGCACTTCGAAATTGGCTTGTTTGGGTCAGTTGCATTAATGAGAATATATTTCGGGTTTTCTTTCTTGGCCTGCGGCAGGTCAGGAAAGTTGAGGGAGGAGTAGATGCGTTTCTTTCTTTTTGGCTGGGATCCAGGGGCAAGCAATGCAAACCTGTTATCCCCAAGGTTGGGCGGCCCGGGGGCCATATTAAACAAATCTTCACACTTGATGCACTTATCTGCGATACACTTATGGATTGAAAGAATTCAAGAAGATTGGAAATGTAAACACGTGTACTTATCCGAAAATGTACGATGCGCAGAATGTCAACAATACGTAAAGAGCGAAACACGACTTCTCAGAGCGAGTACCTGTCGATAACTGTGCAAGAGTATAAATATGCCCATGTAAAAGTTCATATTCAAGGTTAAGGTCTAGAATGAGATTAGAAATTTTCTCGAGTTGGCCCCTCGGCTTAAAAAGATTGATATATATTTTATCTCCTAAACCATTAAAGCTATAAGACAAGTGTCGGTAAATCTGTGACATTTATTATGGAAATTAAGATAGAATTATTTTTCGATAATACTATGTCTCTATATCAAATCAGTAATTCCCTTAGCTCCCATACACGTAATGGAAAGCTTTTCGAGCTTCCGCTTAACCTGATACCGCATATATCGGCCAATATGGGAGTTATCATAATTAAATTTAGTGAGCGTGCTTTTCTTCTAAATATGCATATCTGCACCTAAAATGGATCAAATCGGTAAAAACTTGTCCTCAGTCCCATATAACTAATAAACACCGATAGGTCCGGTATTTTTCTTTGCATTTATCCTGACAAGTTGAAAAGGTAAGAAATGACCGGTTACGCTAGTACTTCTTTTATTGTTCTTTATTTGCTTAACTAAATAATTACCTTTCGACAATTTACTTGGCACGAACAAAACAATGTAGTAACAACAAACTCGAATACGATACCATAGCCTGTCGTTCGCACTGCGTCAAGGTTAAACGTGAAAGGAATATATGTGAAAAAAAGTAAAACGTCATCCACTTCTGCAAATTATAACTAACTACATAAACGACTATAAAGTTATCACTTGAAAGCCAATACCAGCACCACAGAGGGTGTACTAAAATGGCAGAAAATCTACCTGAAAATTAAAAGCAGTATAAGATGAAAATTTATTGCAAAGTATAAATACGCGAAAAACCCTACTTAACCCCTTGTTGACCAAACCAAGAAAAAAGACAATTATTTAATAAGTTTTCACATATTTCCATTCGTAGTCATATATTTTTATTTATTTATTTATTTATCACCAGGATACAAAGTATATACATACATAGTATGAACCTATAGAGGTGTTACAGTTGACACCTGTTCATAGGCCTGGAAATCTAATTATTACAATTTTCTGTCTTATTCCATACAAGTATCATTAAAATTATACAATGACTTTGCGTTCTAATATTTAATCTATAGTGTTACAATCCACTTTACAATTTTTCTTTTATCGTTTTTTCTTCTAATATTTAGCGACTTTAATTCCATTGGTAATTTATTATAGTACTTAACTGCTATATATTTTGAGTTCTTATATGCTATATTCTTATTAATCTTTGGTAATATTAAAGACTTAGCTCTGGTTATACCCTTGTAGTTGTAATATTCTTTTTTACAGAAATCGTAATGATAGAATAATGATTCTGCTATGAATTTATCTTTAACATCTAGTATTTGTGTGCTATCATTTTTTCCACAAATAGTACTAATTAATTTAGATCGAATTCTTACAAGAGTGTTCATTACATTTTTATAACTACCGCCCCAAGCAATGATACCATAATTAACAATACTATCGAATAGTGCATAGTAAATCTTCTTCAGTGTTTTTTTATTCATTATGTTTCTGAACTTAGAGAATATAAATATAAAGTATCTAGTTTTTTTTATGACCTCTTTGATATGTTCATACCATCTCATGTGGCAGTCAAAAATTAGGCCCAAATATTTACAATGCTCAACCCTGCTGATTACCGTATCATATATCCTTATCTCAAAATTATTTGGTAAACTATCTTTATGGATTCCAAATGTTATATAATTGGATTTATCAACATTAAGAGTAAGAGTAATTATTGCACATCCAATTCCCAATCTTATTCAATAATTCAGTCATTTTGGTTTGTGCCTCATCCCAAGTTTTACAGGAGCATTTTATAATTGTATCATCAGCGTACGCTGCTATATTATTTTCAGATGATAGATTGAAAATATCATTTATGTATAATATAAATAACAGTGGCCCGAGGACCGTGCCTTATGGTACACCAATTTGAACTTTACATGCTTTACTTTTAACATTCATACATTTAACAACTTGGAATCTGTTTGTTAAATAATTATTTATTAAGTCTGATTCCATATTTGTATAATTTTTCAATTAAGATCTTATGATCTACCGTGTCAAATGCTTTGGCTAAATCAAGAAAAGCTATTACTGTTTTATTATTCTGATCAAGGTTTGTGTATATAAAATTAGTAATATCTACAATAGCATCTTTGGTGCCTTTACTTTTCAAAAAGCCATATTGATTATTATTTATAATTTTACAATCAGTTATAAAGTTATAGAGACGCTCATGTATTACCTTTTCAAAAATTTTAGCTAAGTTAGAGATTAAAGAGATTGGACGATAGTTAGTAGTTTTACATTTGTCACCTGATTTATATATTGGTAGGATTTCTGCACATTTTAGTATATCTGGCCATACACCAGTAATTATGCAGTTGTTAAATATATATTCTAGTGGTTTGCTAATGAAATTGCTTATTAATTTTAAAACTTTTGTATTAATACCATCAACACCACCAGCTTTGTCTTTTAGACCGTTAATTATTTTCCGTATTTCCATTTCATTTGTTGGATTTAAAAAATTGATTTTACATTGTTCTCTATTCTAGTCTTAGTTTAGTTACCTGTGGTTTTCATTTTAGCCGCTAAGTCAATACCAACATTACTGAAGAAATTTACAAATGTATCAGCTATTCGGGTTGGATTTGTAATCTTTAAACCATTGTCAATTATTAGATCTATATTATTCAATTTATTTAAATTTCTACCTAGTTTCTGATTAATATATTTCCATAGTTGCTTGCTATTATTTACCTTACTAGTGATTGTGTCTCTTTCAAAATTACACTTTGCAATTTTAATTACCTTATCTAGATTTTTACAGAAATTTATATATATTTTTTTCAGTTCAATATTATCACAATTCCTTTTCCACTTATTATATAGTTTTTCTTTGGTACGACATGACTTCATAATGCCAGTCGTGATCCAATTTTTACGAGGTTTAAGTTTATGTTTATTGTTATTAGGTTTTATGTAAGCATTTTGTAGGTTAGTTTGAATTTTATCTATTAAGTTGTTAATTGCAATGTTAGGATCCTGTATACATAATATGTCACTCCAAGCTACATCTTTACACTTCTTTACCAGTACTTTATAATTAAGATATGTTTCGGGTTTCGTACTATTTTTAACATATTGCAATTTTAGTGATAAAAATATTGGAAAGTGGTCAGTAAGCGTATGTTTATATGTAATTGAGTTAATATTATTAATGTTAGTCTTAACGAACATATTATCTATACAAGCTCCATTGTCGTTGTTTGGTCTAGTGGTATCATTGAAATATGAGATGTAATTTAGGTTTAACAGTTCAGATATAAGTAAGTCCGCGTGATAGTCCATGTCTTTTAAATTTATATTGAAGTCGCCAACTATTATGTGATTTTTGACTTTCATATTAGATTCAGCATAGTTTTTTAAGTTATTTATAAATTCATCTTTACTTATATCATGGGATCTATAAACTCCAGTTATTTTTAAATGTGAGTTATTATTAATATTTATATTAGTAGAGATTAAGTTGGAGCGACCAATAATATCTACCGTTATTGTATGTACCAATGAATTTAGTACATAAATTACAACCCCATCCGCTTTATATACCATACTGTGATTATAGTGTATGCTATAATCCTTTAGTGCAAAAAATTGATAAGTTATTAAATTCCACGTTTCTGTAATACTATAACATGTGGTTTGGAATGTAGACTGTTAAGAAATAACTCAAGTTTCTCATAATTAGCATTTAAGCTTCTAATATTAACATGTAGTATCAATACATCCTTATCACTAATTTTTGCGTTTAAATCTTCTAATGTAGCCGCAGATTCTTCAATTACACAGTTTCCCTCTTGATCACTGTCTGTATCCATGTAAAGTAGTATTAGTTGTAGTTAGTTTAGTGTTGCTATGTTGACGCCCTCTTCGGCACTGGTAATTTACCAATATGAGTCGGTATCAATGGGCTCATCGGATAATCAGTGCACTTAATAATTTTATTATATTTAAATTTAAGATATTCACAGGCGCTGACATCAGTTGCTTCGTGGTCTATACAGTTACTCTTATTATACTGTTTATTGTAATACATACAATTAACGCATCTCTTGACAGTACTGGTACACTTTCTGGTGTCATGATTTCCAGCGCAGATTAGACAGACAGTTTCATTATTACATTTTTTATGACTGTGATTGGCGCGGCCGCAGTTGTAACACGTACTTAAGTCAAAAGCGTCAAAGACACGACAGCTTTTATACCCGATGTAGACTACTCTCGATGTCATGACACTAAGATAGATATTAGGAGACACTTCTAATATTATGCTACGCTTATTTTTACCACTAGTAAAGTCAGCAACGATATTGTAACCTCCGTCAAAGAAAGCACTGTTTCTGTTACATAAGTCCTCAACAAGTTCTTCCTTATTCAAGTCACTTTCTATATCAAATATTTTTATTTTAGGCGAGTTAAGTTTTTCCTGATCAACTTCATAATTATCACCGAGTTTTTCGGCAAGCAGTGACTTGGTTCTGGAGACATCTTCTTTATTTTTACACTTTACAATAATATCACCAGCTTTTGTTGATAAGACGTTTTTAATCTGCGCACTGGTATTCGCTATAATATTATTTTTAACGATTTGAGCATAATTTTTATTTGCTGACTTGTTTTTCGTTCTTATAACAATATCAGGGACCTTCACCATAACTTTTTCTTTAGTGTTTTCTTTTAGAATTTCAGCATAAGATTTACTTTTGTTTACTTCCGCTTTTCGCAGTTCTAAAAGATCAGTTAACAATTGATTTTTAGATTTTAATTCTGAGTTTAAGTCCCGCAATAGTTCAATTTCCACTTTGTCGTTGATCAGTTGGGCTTCATCAGTATTCCTCACTGTTTTATTTAGTAGTTCTTGAGGATTTGATGTATCCACCAAAACACTAGCACTAAGACATGTTTTAAGCTCCTCTTTTTCACGCTGTTTAACATGTGCGATAATTTTCTTTGCGTTTTCATCAAGTCTGGCGTGGTCGGCAGAAGTAATGTTTTCAATGTTATGATCAGAACACACCACTAATCGTTTTTCGACATATAGACCCTTTTTACTTTTATACTTGTTAAAATCAAATTATTATTAAGCAATAAAAGCAATAAAAAAATGTAAAGGATATCTTAGTATAAAAAAAGGATATGGTACTTAGAAGTACCGTCGGGATTGAGGAGCTCATATTTTTCATACATTAATGCCATGATACTCGGAGAAACAGTTCTTTTTTTCATTGCAGCACAAAAATATTCCGCAGTGCTGACATTTCGAATGCGGCTTTAACTGAATTTTTTTTAAACTGCACATTTCACATCTTCCTCGACTTTCACCAAATGTTGGCCAATGTATCCCCAAATTGCCTAATCGGACATCTTTCGGTACTGACTCACTTTTACCACGACGTATTTTGCTAGCGTGTGTTGATGCAAGACTCAACCTGCGTTTGTTGGCCCCAACATCCTTTTGCGTCATTAAGCCTTGTGCAACTAACCGCCTTTATTCTAGTAGAGTAATCTTATCTCGGATTTGACAGTATACAATGTAGGAATTAACGAAAATTATTTCCAAAAGCCCCCAAAACAATCTATGCCACCATTTTTTCGATCGCCTGCCTATACCGTAGGCACAACGCGGCTGATCTGCATGGTGCACTCCACCCATAAAAGAGTTATAATCTTTAATCACAGTTGGGCATTGGACTTGTATTGCTTGGCTTTTACGATCTCTTCTCTGGACACTCGTTTTTTCTGTGCCATGGAAATTGGATGCCAATAGTATCGGCTTTTTATCGATCCATTTGAAGAAAGTTACACCGTTCATAGTTGTTCGTGAATCGAATTCTCCTCTTTTCATTTTCTTGTCCGATTTCATGTTTGAAGGAAGTCCTTTCCGATTTCCTCTAACTGTTCCGCATGCAAACACTTTCCGCAATTGGAGAAATTCGAGTAGCCTAACTGACGTAAAATAATTATCAAAGAACACGTACTTGTTCTTGCCCCATTCCTCTTCTGTGAGAAATAAAACTACCCTCTCCCCGAGACCATATCCTTCGTAATTTTCTTCGACAGCTTCATCCTTTCCTTGGTATACAGAGAGCTTTTTGATATAACCCCGTTGATCCGCCAAGCACCATAATTTATAACAACGCTTAATTGGTTTCATAGGGCAATATTGTTTTATGGCACTTTTACCCCTGAAAAGAATCATGGATTCGTCAACTGATAGCTCCCTCGTTCCATGGTATACCTGCTGAAAACGTTGATTTAGAGCTTCAATCATAGGGCGAATTTTGAATAGCCAATCCTTATTGTTTTCCGGAATTTTAGAATTATCATTTACATGCAAAAAACGTAAAATCAAATCAAATCTGTTTCGGGACATGGCTTTTGATACTACGGGGACTGCCAGATCTTCACTGATACTCCAATAATGACGCAGCTGATGGTAGCCCATATAAAAGTTTATGCCGATAAATGCCAATAGTTCACTTTTTTGTAGATTCAAAGTTTTTTTTTTGTACCGCATATAAATTTGAATGAAATATGATTCCTTCCATAATTGCTTCCATATAAGATACGAAAAATTATGTTGGCGTTTCCATATCCTCAAAAAAACCAGTTTTTGGTCCCTCTTCTGAGTCGAGTTGTGAAACCACGGTGGGTTTCTCAAATTTTTTCCATTTTTGCAACGGTTCTTCAAAAACTGTGCTTCGGAAATTTTCCGGCAAAATATTTTTCTCTTCGTTTTCTTCTTCCTGAATTTGATTTAGAACTCCAATCAAAAACTGATCTTCATCGTTCGGTGAAGTCATCACCTCTTCATCTTCATCTTCATCCTCACTCTCAATATCCGTATCTTGTGCATTATCAATTGGAATTTCTTCCAGAATGGAAGCAATTTGATTTTCTGTCAAAAATCTGCCGTAAACTCCAGCCATTATATTATATTATCTATATAAACCTGTATATAAGGAAATCAACGTTGTGTGTAAAAAACAAGGGCCAACAGAGCCCGACGGTACTTACAACTATCCTTCCGAAAATCAAATATCACTGGTAAACAAAAAAGTTAGACTCCTTTGCGTCTTCAATAATAAATGCCAAATTAACAAAACTTTAAGTTTCTCTTTATTTCCTGGAGAAATTTTAAGAATTTTGCAATATATGTATAAGTAAAATAATACAACACTTTTTTATACGACCGCACTAACTTGAAATGAGCATAGAGAGCGAAAAATTCACGAATATTACAAAAAGTACTGTTATATGTGTGCTTTATTTTGTACTTTAAAGTACCGTTGGTCTGTTTGCAGCAGGAAGTTCAGCGATCCTGTTTAAAACAGAAAAATTCGAAGTGGTACTGGAGAGTACCGTCAGACAACAAGGGGTTAACACATTATTTACATATTTTGCATACCTTTAGGCGCATCACAGAAAACAGTTATTACCAAGTTGCAAGAAAGTGTTTGTTTTTTAAAAGAAAGTGTGGTGTGCAGAGTTAGAAAGACAGCAGAGAACATGCACCGCATATTGGTAATACACAAACAATAACGAGTCAACTTAAAAAAACTTAAATGTTCCTATAGGCTTCCACGCTTCCCTCTATACGACATACATTATATATCGTATATATTTGAATTTCGTATTATTCAAACACCTTATCACATTAACGTGTATAGTATAACCTTCTTACAAGTTCATTTTAAAATAAAGTTTGAATGAAAACATATTTACTTTTCCAACTTTTCAGCCTTGTTTCACGACTTTTCAACGAATTTGTAAGCTGTTGAAACTTTGTTTGTTTATACCGAACCTGTCGCGCATAAAATATCGAATTATTTATGCTATACATGCTTTTAGACCCGGCACAGCCCACACGTGCAAAGGGCAAAACGTGGAGCAAAGCATGAAATGAAAAGTTTACTTATAGTACTTCCGCAACAAATCAAAATGTATAGATACTCTTCGAATTTTGAATCTGCTGATTGAGTTGTATCACTGTGTTTTGAATTTTTCCAGCCTGTTTTTGTATGAACTATATATTTTGTTTCTTGTCGGAAATTTAATACAAGCGAAATTATTTGAATATTTTAATACTTATGTATACGTTTTATGAAAATAAAATTATTGAACACAGATGATTTATATATAGATAGTTGTGAAAGATTAAAAAGTGATGCATGACATAAAAAATTATATGTATCTTTCACATAACAATTCTATCAATTTCTATTCGAATGAAAACATAACATTTTAATTTATTAGCTTTTAGCTACCATCGAATGTTACTAACAAGTGTTGCTGTTTTTAAATAAATACTGTAGAAAATAGTAGTAGAAATAATATAATTGCCGTATAAATTCCATGTGTGAATAAAACTTTCAGGGCAAACAAATATAATATATCCATTTTCTCACCTTGAACTTTAGGGTGAGTTTTATGCATTTTTCGTTTGCCTCACCCAATATTAATGAAATTTGATACCTTCTCGTTTGAAAGTAACGTTTCTCATATGCAATAAATAAACCTGAAAATTCCACATTGACATGAAAATAAATCATTTTTATAAAGCTGTTCTTATAAATTGGAATATCCGTTTATTAAGAGAGAAAACAACCTCGCAGGATACATGAAATTTATTTTGAAATAAAGTTAAAATTTATAGAAGTTAGAGCTAGGAGTTTTTAGCAAATAGACAAAGGCATACAGTATTGAATGACAGTGTAAAAATTTAGAGTTTCATATTTCTTTTTACTTATTATGTAGTCTACACATGTGACAGTAAAGAGTGGTTGTGGAAAGTTAGCAAGCTATTTCGTGCAGTTGACTAAACTTTTCCTGAGGACGGCAAGTTTCCCGATTTGAAGATGATGCCGATGAGAAACAGACAACAATTGATTGGTAGCATGCACTCAGCACATGTTGCGCACACCGCTGACAAACGTCTCCCACGCTCCCATACATTACACCATACAGATGCATACATGCAGTAAAGCTAGAAAAAAGGCACACAACAAGCTGTTAACCTTTGTGAAATGTTACTACTGACACATAGTATATACAAGTTGGCATTCTATAGGCTGTTCTGTTTATTGACCGTAATATGCTTGCAGGCGTTGGAAGGGGTAAATGGAGTCGTTTTACTTTATCCGTTCTCCGTGTGCCTGTGAATGGCACATGGCTTTTGATTGCTAGTCCTTGGTGTGATGTTTGCATGTTGTTGCTATTTGATTAAAAGCAGATGGCGGAAGTAGTGGTAGTCGTTTCATCGTCTGCGGCGAGATTGTGACGGATGTTGCGTAGACAGTTAACGTGATTAAAACTTTTGGTAGAATGTAGTAGACTGAAAATCTTTGACCTTGTGCAATATATAAATATAAATGAATAGCATGATGAATTGTATGACGAGCTGAGTGGGTTTTGCCATTTCCGTCTATCGGTCTGTTTGTCCATATGTATATAAGGGAGTTAGGCTCTCAGTTTCTTACATATCGATCTGAAATTTTTCTCGGATTCTTTTCTCCCTGTGAATCTGCTTATTTGGTGTAACTGATATTAGACCACTATAACATATAGTTATCAGCCCTACAAGCTGAACGATCGAAAAAAGTACTTGTTTTGGAATTTTTGGGTGTTTTGAACTATAAGGCAATTCCACGCTTATCAGCCTTTATTCAACTCTCATAACGTCATTTTCATCTTTTAGTTTATTGCTTTTTTGAAATTTATTTTCCATTGAAACGAGGCGTGTCACAGCTTGTATGCGAGAATCACCCAAATCTTTTTCTTCTTTGAAAGGAATTTCCACAATAAATCGCCCATCATCATCTTGTTTGATGGTTTGTTCAAACTGCTTTAAACATGCATCACCTTCTTCGATATTGTTTTCGTCTGACATTTCCTCCAGTTCGCAAAATCGCTCTATGTTTGGTAGTCATGGATGTTATCTTACTGAAGTTTTTTTTGTTATGATTCAGGATAAAATCCAACCGAATTTTGTTGCTTGTCCAAGGACTCCGTCACTTTTTTTGATACCATCTTCAATGATTCTGCTAAAAATGTCCTCACCAACTACCATGTTTATTCTATCTGCTTTATTAAACAATAGGTCAGCAAGTGTATAATTTTTCCATTTTTTATATCATTTTTAAATGATTGATCTGGTTGAGCAGTGGTCAATGATGTTAAAACTACTGCATCTACTTTTTCCACATGTTGGCTTACGAATCTTGGTTTTATTTGTATCTGAACCTTGAATTTTGATTCGCCAACCACAATAACCCCAGCCCATAGAGTTTTGTTTGGATTTTTGACCTTGGTACACCTAATATCTGCGCTGCTTGTTCAGATATTGATGTTTTTTGAGACCCTTGGTCAATTAGAGCTCTTAACAATATATATTCACCGCTTTTGCTTTTATCTGAGCTGTGGCCAGAATTATTTTTGTTGACGTTGATTTTGTTGACATTGATGCTTTACTATCCCCATACTCTGGATGTAGAAGTTCGTTATGATTTTTATTTCAAATTTTGCATTTTAAATTATTATCACAATTTTCGAACCAATTATGGTTGGGGCATCTGTAGCAAATTATGTTTTGCATATTTACGTCTATCTTCTAAAGATATATTCATAAATTTCCGGCAATCAGTAATTGTAAGACCTAATATCTTGCAATAGGTACATTTTGTACTTTGCTGCCTTGCGTTGAAAGATATATGTATGGTTTGCTTTATATGTTTGCAGCTTGTAGTTTTTGTACAATTGTTGTTTATCCTCTACTGCTTTTAATGTCTGGAAGTGCTGGTCCAGAAATCCCTGAATGTCAGATAATTTCTGAATATCCCTGATCTTTCTTACAAACTGCTCATATAATCTGAGCCCTTCCTTGTCTAGTTTTCGTGCAATGACTCGAGCTCGAGGGATCAGCCTCTTCTGTTTTTACGCCCAATGACCTTATTGCTTGAGGCATTCGTTTGTAGTATCTAGCAGCTGCCTTACATTTTTGGCGTTGTCACTTTTAATAATTGGCTGATCCATTATTCTGTCCTACTGTATCGTAAACAAAATCCGTTTGTTGTCGTACCTTTCTTTAAGGATACTCCACACTGCTTTGTAATTATCGGCTGATATCTTCAATTTTGAATCAGACGAGCAGGTTCACCTTTCAAGCAAAGGCGTAAACGAAGCATTTTTTCGGAGCTAGATATTTGATCGTTGTTGTGTACCATGTCTTGGAACACGTTGAAAATAGCCCATTCTTTTATTTCGCAATAGAAATTTGGAATTTTCAGTTTTTCCAATTCAAAATTATGACGAAATGCTATTTTTGGCTCTTCAATTTTCAAGCCATTTTTTAGACGAAGGAGCTCTTTATAATATTGTGCTACTATTTCATCGTAAGCTTCCTCAATTTCCAAATTAAAATATTTTGAAACATCGCTGCTGGACGTGTTTTCTATGTTATTAAACAGCGTTTCCAAATATGCAATTTGATCAGAGTTGACAACCACTTCGAAACTCAAGTCAGCCATTTGCTTCCGAAGGTTCCCAATTTTCCTTCTAAAAATAGCAAACTTCCTATCTGATGTAGTTTGCTGTTGTTCTTGTGCGCCAGATTAAAGTTTCTGTTTTCTTTCTGACAATGGAAATTCAACTTTATCTTTAAGAGCTTGTTTGAATTGTTGAATCATTTCTTCAATTTGCTCTGTTATGATGTCATAAGAATTAGAATTAAAATAGTCCTCTTCACCTATGCCATCCGGCATTAGTTTTTCATGGTTAGCGTCAAATTCTTTTTGTATTTTAATAACATATTTATTTAATTCTTCAACTTTCGATTTGCCCGCTATATTATTGTATGTTTGCAGGACTTTCTCTGCTAAGTCAAGTTGGCTCTCAAGGATCTTTCCTCTGTTGACTGCTTCTTTCTTAATTATGATATTGCTCTTTTATTCTTCAAAGGGATCGTTGGAGTTTATTGATTGGTCGCCTAGTTGACCTTGCTATGTCTCGAGTCACAGCAGTTGAGTATCCCTTTGAATCGCAATTAAAGGATTTTTGCATATAGTATTTTGCTATAACGGTTTACGTATCCTGTTCCTTATTCTCAGTATAAGGCTTTATTAAACTCAATTGTTGAGTTTGTTGTCGCTTGAGCTCAAAATATTGAGGCTCGAATGGACCGAAATGTGATTAGTAAAAATTATTGCAGCGTCTTTCAAATCTGATTTTATTTTGATATTTTCCTTGCTTAAATAACTAAATATATGTGTATGTGTGTTTAATGTTATCACATTAAATTTATGACTTGTGTCCCCATGCATTTTTATTCTTATTGGATGTTCATTTCATATAAATGCATTATGTATATATGTATGTATATTAATATATTAATAAATAAATAAATATTTATATTTAGTAGAATTTCGGCTTTGCTGATAAGTAAGCGTGTTCAATGATATTTGAACACCTTTCACATTTAATATGTAAAGATTAATCTTAACTTGTATGCTTTTATCATATATTCAGATTTGTATATCTTTATTACTGCGTCTTATTTTTTTAAATTTGTAACATCTCTTTTCTCATTTTGTTCACCTAACGTCTTTATTATTTTTTTGTCTGTCTGATAACAGAAGGCAAGCTATACAATTCATTATAACCAGAATTCACTAAAAGCAATCAAAAAGTAATACCAAAAAAAGGGAAACCGCAATGACAATATTGCTGATATTTTGGGGTTATAGCAGCATATGATCAACCTGTTTCGTTTCAGTTTTAATTAAAAAGACTCAGTATAAGAAAATATATAAACAATATGCTGAAACATATGAAGATGTACCAATATGGCTGTTTTTTTTTTATAAAATACGTACTGTTAATAACAAAAATTTGATTTGTATTTTATTGTTATTATGAAGCAATTCCCAGCATTTTAATTCATCTCATCTTACAATAGTAATTAAAAGAGAATAGAAACTTAAGACTTATTCCTGGAATCCGTTTAAGAAATCACTCCTTGCAAAAACGTTCGAAGAACTTTATTTTAAACAAGTTTGTCATAAAACCCATATTTTTTAATATTATTGCAAAGAATATAGCTTAACTATAAATATAAAAGTGTGGCATTATATTTCAAAAAGGAAGTGACCGTCACGGAGGGTCTGAACAAATTCCCACCGAAAGGTCCAATATACGACCGCGTTTGATTGCATTTGGGGCCGTATTTCAGCAATAACGCACCAAATACTGTCTTCCACGGCATTGATGCAGATAAGCGCCATTTCTTTGGAACTAAATGTCGTCTACGTCAACACGTTATAATTTTGACGCGAAAAATACATTATATTCAGCGTTTCCGATTGTTTGTTATATAATTTCCTGCTTAATTTTTTAAAAAATATGGATCAGTGACTTTTATTTTCATATATTATATATAATTGTATTTCAACAATGTATGGTAGCGGATGGACTCATTGGGATATTTTTTTAGATCCAAAGCAGAAATAAAGTATTTGATGCGCACTCTAGAGTGTCCCTTACGTTATGCAATATCCACTACCCTTAACGTGGAGCGTGACGAGTGGTTCAAACCGAAGAAGGATTTTGGTAAAAAATTTTACCAACTGTTGAAATTGCAAACCTGAATTAGGGTAAATCAAGAAACAGCTGTTAAAACATCAACTCTGGAAAAAGTATTGTACGTTTGAACAACACACATCTACAAAAAGATTCTAAAGAAAAATATACTTAGTTTAAATGTAAATATATATGTCCAGTTATTTTAATGTTTACAAATTTCAAGAATAATGAAACAATAAAAGTTAAAGAAAGAAAAAGATAAAACCAAATTTGATTGGGATCATTTGATCATTGTATGCAAATGAACGTTTAGAAAATATAAAAAAAACTTGGATTTTTATACTCCTAAAATTTGTTCAACATTAGAGTTAAATAAGTGCCAGCAGGGCGAGATAGTTTTAAAATTTAAAATAAAAAACGAATTTAAATATAATTTTGTGAAGTTTTTGTGGGAGCAATGTGTGGAATAAACAAAAGACGCAGATTGGTGGCAAAGTTTAAATAGCTTAGCAAAATACGTCCCTCATTATTCACACATTTAGTATAAATGCAGGTGTACACAAACAAACAGGTGGAAAAACGTGTCAGCTTGCTGGAGATGAAAGCGTTGAGCATCATAAATGGTCACGAACTAACGATATTAGCTGAAATTAGTGGGTGTGAATGCAGTTGTTCGCTACACTCATCATTATGCCACGGCGTATACGTAACAATGTCAAAGTGGCTTTCAAAAATTTCTTTTATTTTTCCGTTGAGGCAGTGTAGTTGCCTGATGGTAAACCTCAGGCAAAAACGAACCAGTGCCGAAAGTTCAACACTGTTCTGTTAGTATATTTAATATATGTACATTAGGGTGCTTTAAAAAAAAAAAAATTTTAATTTTTTTTGAACTCTTACCGTCTCAAAAGTTAGTGATTGACAAACAAAAAGTCCTCCCTCAAGCCAGGCGCTGTTGCTTAATTCTAAGGGGTCGCTATTTTTTTTTTTTTAGGTTCCTATAAATTTAACATAGGAATTTTCCTTTTTACATTCAAACTAAAATTTCACTAACTAATTTTCGTTTCACAAAAAACCCATTACATATTCAGAAAGCTCACTTTTCAATCTTTAAAGATTTTTGCGACAAAGTTGGATTATCTCAATTAGACGATTAAACATAGTGGTTTGAAATTTGGAATTTTTTCAATAAAAATAAAAAAACTTCTTAGAATAATAATTTTGTCGCGGGAATTTTTAAAGTTTGAAAAGCCAACTTTATAAATATGTTATTTTTGAGTTTTCGAGAAACGAAAATTAGTTGGTGAAATTTTAGTTATAATGAAAAAACGAAAATCCCTATGTCAGCGACCCCTTAGAGTTGAGCTACAACGCCTGGCATGTGGGAGAATTTTTTGTTTATCAATCACTAACATTTGAGGGGGTAAGAGTTGAAAACAAAATTAAAAAAAAAAATGTTTGAAGCATCCTAATGTACATGTGTATATGTATATAAAAGCATAGTAAGGTAAGACTGAAGATATATTTTGCATGATTTTTAAATTTTCTCGTTATGAGAGAGAGTTCGTTTTCACAAAATTTAAATACACCCCTAATTCTCCACTATGCCTTCTACGGGTATGTCTACTTGTAGTTCGTATTTATTACTCAATATTTTACATTAAAGCTTATTCATCTCATACACGTTTATATGACTGTCAAACAGACGTATTTTAAAATAAAAGATGTATAAAAATGATTTAACTCTTTTCTATTTTTCAGTCTTATTGTCTTTTCACGACTATTCAGTGACTTCTTGAGCGAAGAAAACTTTGTTTATACTGAACATGCCATGCATAAATATCGAATTATTTATAGGTCCAGAGTGCTTTCAGCCCCGCGACTGTCAACTAGCATATGTAAAGCTATTCGAAAGAAATATCATGAAATGTAAAAGCTTGCCTTTTAGATTCGGCAAATCGATTTGCGCAAATACTCTAAGAATTTTTATTCTTCTGATTAAGTTTGTCGTCGCACTTCTTAGCACGAATGGAGTCTGCTATGCACTATTTTTCATATATTACTTTTGAAACATGAGAAAAGTCTTAGAATGATTTAAGCTTCATCCCAAGCTTTATGTGCAAGCATGGTGGTCTCCAAAAAACTTATATAATATCCAATAATTTTTATAGTCCCTTTTACGAAGAATGTCCTTAGCTGTTATGGAGCTAATAACTTATTGATGTTCCAACCATGCAATTTTAAAGCATTTTCTTTAATTACAGTAACAAAAAAACTACTTTAATCAAATATCAAATGAGATTTCTAAAAACAAAGTAACAAATTAAAAAAAAAAATTTAATTTCTTACTATTAATAAAGTTCGAAATAAAATAATTGAATTGCTATGTAAACATGAAGTATATATTAATATTGTAAGCGATACATAAGCATTAGGTAATCTTATTATTCGATATATCTTTTGTAATGATTCCCTTGGGAAACTTTTCAACATGAAAGCCCATAAAACAAAAAACTATGTGATATTCATTCTGACTCAAATACATAAGTAAAATACTTATATGCGTTTGCATGTCCTAAGCTCGTTTATTGTTCAATATTGAAGAGCGGTGTGAAGCTGCGGTAATAGGCTGTTACAAATTCATGCTTAACTGTGTCTCGAGGTTGAAACAGGGGCAGCAACGAAATTACGTCTCTGGATCGCCGCTGATAATAAATGCTGTAAAATATTTCATTTATTTAACAAAAAAGAAGAAGCTGCTATCTTCGTGTTTAGTTTCCGATGATTTTGTTTGCTTGACTTTGAATTTGGCTTTAGTGGCAATTTTAAATTAACTGCTGCCATAAAAGTTGCATATCAAGATTGCTGGTCCCTTTGCGCGCTATGTAAACTTTAGTTGTGTAAGTACTTACATACTTAAGTAAATGTTTGTAGGTGGTTGTTTATATTCGGAAAAAATATTTTTTTTTTCTAATTTAACTTCAAATAAACCCAAATCTTAATTGTGTAATTCGATTTTCAACTATTTTAAGTTGAAATTTACTTGGTGTTGCCGACATAATGAATAAAAAAATAAATTTGACAGGTAATTAGAGAGTTGAAAGTTTTTAAACAAACAATTAAAATAAATTAATTAAGTTTACTTTTGGTTTATATTACGACGACAAAATTGTTGGGCCAAAGCCACTGTGATACGCATAAGAAAAATCCTTTGAGATCATTCAAATCCAGTCGAACTTCTTTCGAAACAAACCAGTCAGTCACCCAATTTTCGACTTCTGCATAGGAATCAAAATGGAAGGTTTTAAATCTGGTGAATACATCGGATGGGTTAGCAGTTCTCACCTAAGTACTTTAACTGCATCCTGAACCGATTTTGCTTTTTGTGAAGGTGCATTTTCATTATAAAAAAATTATTTTGAAATTTTCACTCTTGATCAATTGTGGTCTGTAGTGTTTATTACTAATAATATTATCATGTTTTAGAAGTTCATGATATACTGCTTCTTACCGAAATGGTCTGTTTATGAGGTCAATATTGATGGTTGTCTCAAATTAACCTATGATTTTCCCCTTTTAGGATTCCTAAGTAAATGCAAAGCTTATTTTCGCGGTCTTATCGTTTATCATTTCTTTCACCAAAATCCTTGCTTTTAAACCCTTCAAACAATCTTTTGCGTTTTGCTTCTGATAGGGTATGCGACTCTGCAGTACTTTTCTTCGAATGGAAACAAAAAATTAATGATTAACAGATTAAAAAAATATGATATTGTTTTTAATGACTGTAAAGTTATTGATTATGTTTAATAGATTTGATGCCAACCAAACAGACAAAAATTAAGGCTCGTTTACAACAAATGTTGCCTCTCAACACATATGCGTCTTAACCTTAACCTGATATATTATTCTGGATCGCGAAAAGAGGTCGACCACGACAATGTATTCGCCTGATTCAACCCCGATCGACATCTGGCTATCCAACAAACTCAAGCCACCGCTCCTGGGAAACCGTTTTGAGTCAATTCAAGACCTTAAACGTGAATCGCTATGCGCATTCCGGAAACTGATTTTAACAAATGTTGCGAAGATTACACTAAACGTTGGCATCAGTGAATCAGGGCCAAAGGGGATTACTTTGAGGGGGTCGGCTTCCCCGACGAGTACTGCGTCGAATACTTTCGAAGCTGTAGTGTTTTCGTCCATTTGAACACCACGACCTAGCCTTTTAATTCGCTGAACAATGTCAATGTCATCATAAATCTCATACAGCTCATCGTTCCATCGAATTATCAGTTGTTGTCATCGTCCAAGCCTCTACACCATATAGCAGGACGGGAATAGGGAGTGACTTATAGAAATGTTTTTCGTTCGTCGAGAGAGGACTTTACTTGTCAATTGCCTATTCACTCCGAAGTAACACCTGTTGGAAAGAGTTGTCCAGTATTGGATTCCCGGGCTGACATTGTTGGTCGTGTTTACGCTGGTCCCCAAATATACGAAACTATCTACAACTTCAAAGTTATGACTGTCATGACTGTTTTTCAGTGACGTCGGTGCCTAGTCTTGAGTGCGACGGCTGTTTGTTTGATGACAGGAGATATTTCATCTTACCCTCGTTCACTGACAGACCCATTTGTTTTGCTTCCTTGTCTAGTGCAGAGAAAGCAGAACTAACGGCGCGGGTGTTCAGGCCGATGATATCACTATCATTGGCATACGCCAGCAGCTATACACTCTTATAAAATATTGTACCTTCTCGATTAAGTTCTGCAGCTCGAACTATTTTCTCCAGCAGCAAATTGACGAAGTCGCATGATATAGAGTCGCCTTATCTGAAACCCCGTTTGGTATCGAACGTCAGTTTACACAGCCGTATTAGTTTTGCGGGGATATTAAAATCAGACACCGAGGCATAAAGGCAACTCCTTTCCGTGCTGTCAAAGGCAACTTTGAAATCGACGAAGAGGAGGTGTGTGTGGATTATCTTTTCACGGATGTTTCCCAAAATTTGGTGCATGATGAATATCTGGTTGGTTGTTGATTTGCCAGATCTAAAGCCACACTGATAAGGTCCAATCAGTTTACTGACGGTGGGCTTTATTCTTTCACACAATACGCTCAATAAAACTTTATACGCGGTGTTGAGGAGGCTTATCTCACGGTGTTGGCGCAGATTGTGAGGTCTCCCTTTTTGTGGATTAGGCCGAGAACACTTGAATTGCAATCGTTAGGCATGCGTTCGTCCGACCATATTTTGCAAAGAATCTGATGCATGCTCCTTATCAGCTCTTCGGTGCCGCGTTTGAATAGCTCGGCCGGTAATCCGTCGGCCGCCGCCACTTTGCTGTTCTTCAGGCGGGTAATTGTTAATCGTATTTCTTCGTGGTCGGGCAATGGAACGTCAGCGGTTGGGGAATCGTGTTCTCCTTCTCCTGGCGTTGTACTTTCACTGCCGTTCAACAGGCTAGGAAGTGTTCGTTGTGAGTTCAGTAATATACGGTTACACAAATTTGACAAGGCTTTCTTATGCAAACGTATTTATTTGAATTTTTATCCCTAGTTTACTCTCAATTTTTTTTTTTCAAGTAATTACTATCATTTAAAAAAAAAACTTAAATGTTTAAATTAATTTGAAGTAGGAAATTTTTAATATACATACATACATTAATAGCAATTTTTTAAGCGCCGTCGAAAAATAAAAGTTTCAAATCTAAAAATAAATAATTCTTCGTTTGTGTCACGCATTTATTCATTATCGCATGCACAACTTCAAAACTTCACAAAACTGAGTAATGTGGAATAAATTCACTGTGTAATACCTTACGATATTTTTCAATATTTTTGTAAAAAAAAACTTTAACTATATATGAAAATGTACCTTATTACGTACAAAGAAGTTCTAAACATTCATCGAGTACTTTCTTTTTAAAAAACTCACGAAAATCGCTTAATTTTTCATGCGTTACACTGGTATAGTCATTTAATAAGTTTTATATCAATGATTTCTGCTTTGATAGTTACAAAAGAGTGTTAAAGCATATGATACGCATACAATTTTACACATACGAAACAACTTTTTACGGTAAGATCCACACATACACTTTTGAATTAATAGAAATTATATTTATTAGTGCCCGAAGCAGCCTATTTATATAAAAGTTCTCCACGGAAATAAATCCATTTGTTAAATACTTGACACCACAAAGCAACAAAGACAAGGTAAACTTAGGGGGCAAGAAAAATGCTAAGATCTTTTAAACAGCGGGCACTTAGTTACACATCTTATATTTAGAAGAGTGATCAAGAAAAAAATTAAATTGCCGAAATCGTTGGGCTCAGCCGTTTATAGTTTGTAGCTTTCCTTAATTAAGATACATATTAATTTGAGCCATTGGGTCAGTTACATATAAGCCGCTCATCTCCTAGCAATACAAACGTTTGCTTTTCGAATTTTGGATGTCATGCCCGGCTTCTACTTAAAGCAGTTACACCATTATTAACTTCGCCACACTGTTTTTCTTTTATTGTTTCATATCTTTTGTGTTTGTTTTTTGTTTAGCTGAACTTTGTAACAATTTTTTTACTGTGGCTGTACTCCTTCATGGTAGCTTAAGCAGATTTTCATTGAAACTATCCTCAATTGAAAATAAATTTTCAGGCAGGAGACAGGCCATAATAGCTAATTATGTCCCACTTACAACACTTATTGACAGAAACAACAAAGCATACAATATATTACTGTTCATCCAGTTTGAAGGGTAAGGGGAGCTAAAAGTAATGCCAACAAATTTGAAAACAACCTCAAAACTTTAAATTTAGCAAATAGTTGAGCATATTAGTAATTTGAAACGTTCTTAGTGATTTATGTAGATAAATGGGGAAGATATGCATTGTGGATCCCTGACTAGAATTCAAATTGTTTTGCCGCTATATGTACAATCCTCTAAGGAGAATTGGTAAATATTTAACATAGATTTATATTTCGTCATCGTCTGAAATTTAGAGTTCAAATATTTCGCTTTATACTGTTGCAACAGGTTGTTATACAGTAGTTCTCTTCATCTAACGGTTGCTTGCAGCAGCTAAGTTGAATCGAGATAGATATAGAGTTATATATAAATATAAAAGATTTTTGGAGCCTTTTTGAACCTCAGTGACGGTCTACTCGTACCTATTCATCTGTCCGTGTAAGCTATAACAGGGGGGTCACAATAGTGAGAGGCACTTTTGGGCTAAACGTTTTTGATAGTCACTGTAGCATTTCGTATATACTGGGTAATAACCACAACCAACCCAATATAATCGCCAAATACAAATAGGACTCAGTTTTTGGCGAAATGATCACGAATTACGAGGGCAGTATGGGATGGGGCATTATCGTGGTGTAAAAACCAATAATTGTCTTTCCACAATTCCGGCCTTTTTAGGCGGATCGCGTTACGCAAACAACGCATAACATTCAAATAATATTCCTTGTTAACTGTTTGATCGGTTGGAAGGAATTCATAATGCACAACTCCACGATAATCGAAGAAAAGAGTCAACATTACTTTGATTTTTGAGCGCCTTTGGCGCGATTTTTTTGGTCTCGGCTCTCTTTTGGCACGATATTCGCTCGATTGATCGGTTGTTTCGGGGTTATAAGCATAGATTCAAGTCTTATCGCTAGTTATAATGCATTTCATGACACCATGGTAGTCGGAAAGCATCGTTTCACACACTTCAACGCGACGCCTTTTTCCCAAAAAATTCAATGTTTTCGGTACCAGTCGAGATTTGACGCGCTTGAGGCCCAAACCATCCTTCAAAATGGTATTGGCTGAGCCTTTCGATATGCCAACTTCATCAGCAAGGTCTCTAATTGTTAATCGGCGGTTTTTCAGCACCAAATCTTTGATTTGTTGAACGTGAGCTTCGTCGGTTGAGGTTGATGATCGCCCTGGACGCTCTTCGTCTTCGACACGTTCACGGCCGGCTTGGAACTCACTACAACACTAGTAAACATATTTTTTAGACATAGCCTCATCACCAGAGGATTTCTGCACCATCCTCAACGTATCCGCAGCAGAAAATTGATTCCGTAAACCAAATTTAATGCAAATTCTTTGCTCAACAAATTTCGACATCGCAAAAAACGAAAAACTCACTTTTAGCAGCTCACAAAACGACACGTATCTCAAACACTAATGAATATTTTGACATGAAATTTGACATAAATATGACTGACAATACTACCAACCTAAAAAAAAAAAAATAATTCTCCAAATCCTTCAACGCGCGCAGTTTAAATTTAAATGTCACCTTATTTTTTGGTACTAGAAAACTTTATAGGAACGGTAGAACGATGGGCGTGGCGCCGCCCACAAGTTGTGAAATGAGTGAAATCGGACAACAACCACGCCTGCTTCCCATACAGCTCAATTTTAAATTCCACTGAATTCGTTCAGTTTCGAGTACACAAATCAAGAAGCAATTAATAAAACTTTGCACGAATAATGCCCTTAGTGTGTGCCACCTTACGACCAAAATTTTTTTAAATCCAATAAAAACTGTGCAAGCCCCTAGGTACCGAATATGTGTAACCCAGTACCTATTGTTGACTTTTGTTCGAAATGTGTGATATAACTTTACTCCATATGATTGATATTTCCCTGGCTTTGATTTTTGCAAGTTGCAATTTTTCAGCTGCACCCAAACTTAGGCCTTCTCTACTTGTTTGTGTTTAGGATTGTCCTCATAGGCTTTAGACTTTACATATTGCCACAGTCTGACGGTGTGATATCACAGATACATATATTATATAGACCGATGATTTCACCGGTCCACCAAGCACACCAAACCGTTTTTTTTTTTGAATGATATGACAGCTCTTGAATCTCTTCAGGTTGCTCGTCCTGCCAAATGCGGTAGTCCGAGTTGCTACGAACGGCGCCGAATTTTGTACGATCTTCGTGTGCACGGCTGCTAATTTTCTTCATCACCTACCTTGAGATCCAGCATTCATTATCGGATAATATTCAACCAACAAAAACAGGTTCAGCACGCTGTTGCGAATATTAAGTTGAACGAAGCGCGCGAAACTCGTTTTTTACAGAATATGAATTTTCGTAATAAAGTTGAACGATTTGTGAACGTTGTTCAGGTATAAGTCTATCCACAATGAAATGTCCAACTATACTAAATGAAAATAACATGACAACTTGACATGACTCAGGCGAGATCTGCCAAATAAAGGATATTGAAAAAAGTACTTCTACTTGGATTTACCCGTTGTTCTTAAGCACTGTCAGTTTTTAATAATTTTTCATACAGTCACATGGCTCCCATTTGCATAGCAAGCGGAGAACTTCTTTCGTTTGCATTGATAAAGGCACATACGAGTATAAATATAATATAATATTATACCCACATGTCACTTGAATTTTTAAAATTCACAATTTCAATAATGCTACTTATTGCTATTATTTCTTCATGTCAGAAGGCAAGTCTTTACTTTCCCTCTGGAATAAATTCTCATACATCTACACTTTACTTCTTTAGCTCCCACAGAATTCATCAAGTGAAGTTAAGCAACGACAGCACATCTACAACAACATGGATGAAGCGCTTGGATTTCTGAAGTTATATGAACGATGATTTTGCCTTGTTTATATTTTAGACTGTTTTCCCTAATGGAAAATTACTATAATAATAAATAATAATAATGTTTACAATTATAATGTAAAAATATATATGTAAGGTATAGGATGAGTTTTCTAGTATGTAATGATTTATTTCTTAGAAAACTTTAAAAATTTATTTATAATTATCACCGCTGATTGATAAGGCCAAACTGTTTTTAATTTCTATTAAGATTTAATAATGACGATGGGACCAGCTGATTCGCCGAAAACAACATAATGAAAAGAGGTTTTCTTTAGGTTGCCTTTCATTCTCATTTTACGGATAGTGGATATCAGTGAATAGCTTAATTTTTACACCCTTGCAAACATATTGCTACAGATTATAATAGTTTTTTTCACCTTACGGTTGTTTGTATCTCCTAAAATAAATGAAAATAGATTAGGGTTGAAATTCGAGTAACTGTAGGTTTCTCTATCCTTACTTGGAAGCTGTACCTTGAGTAAAAATATAGATATCTTGATAAAACTCGATATGCGCATTCCTTAATAAAAATCAAGGTGCAAATTCGTAGATAGGTGTAATCGGACGATTGACATGCCCACAAAACGCCACTTAACGAAAACCTAAACACTGCCATTATTAAAAATTTTTGAAAAATGTACGAAAATTCTGATATTAGTATAAAGGATTAAGCTTTCTCCCAATTTATCCATTTTAGACACAAACATACACTGTTTTGGGTAAAACACGCTCTGTAATTAGATAACTCAAATAGTGGCCGATATATGCAGCTCAGGAAAGGATTCTCTTGGAATTTTAAATGTGTATCCAATACACTAACTGATATATTCGGTCAAAAGTCAACTATAGATAGTAGAGTCCACATTACCGGTATTTTGGGGCTTGAAAAGTTCTCAAGTTTAAATTCACAAAGAAACAGATACACTTGTAAATATACATAGATGCGTTCAATCGCTGGAAGCACGTTTCACAAACGGGTTGTGCAACGACATCACATAACGTAAGCCCTGTAAAAACGTATAAAACAATAAGTGTACGTAGGAAAGGCATAACAAACTTCGTACATTTCCACACAATGTGTATCTTTCTATAGAAAATATAATATATGGTATATACTTATATAAAATATTGTATACTTCCATATTTACATATATACCTTCGTGATACTTACCTATGTATACTTGTAAGTGCGTATATGAGCAACTGTACCACTGAGTCGGTATCTTAAGTGAGGTTAGCAATAAATTTTGCCGATGGCATTGAATTAAGAGTTCTTTTAGTTGCAAAATAACAAAAACTGATTACAACGAAAGTAAAAAAATTCACCCGATGTTCAAATCGCTCTTTTAATGTGCGTCTTCAAAGAAAGGGAATAAAAGATTCAACATTATTAAAGTCCAGAAAAAAGAAAAATGTATATTTTACTATGAGCAAAAAAAAACAAATCAAAATGTCGCCCCCCTCAAACTAAGACTCTTGACCGAAATATACTTTTACGAACGTTTTTTCTCATCTTCGAATCAGTTGCTAAAGTCAATTTCCGGAATATTCTTTAATGCTCATAGCGATTCACGTTTAATGACTTCAATTGACTCAAAACGGTTTCCCGGAGAGGCCATTTGAGTTTGCTGAATAGCCAGAAGTCAGAAGGAACTAAGTCAGGCGAATACGGTAGTTATTTTATTAAATATTTGGTGAAAAGCTCACGAAAAATCAGTACAGTACAGTATGCGACGGTGCATTATTATGATGCAAATACTAAGAGTTGTTGGTCCATAATTCTGGTCTAGAGTTACGAATAGCTTCGCTCAAAGAGCGCATAATACACAAATGGTATTTCTTGTTAACAGTTTGGCCGGTACGAGTGCATCACACCTCAATAATCTAAGGAAACTATCAATATAACCTTAATTTTTGCCCTCATTTGACATGTTCTTTCGACTTGAGCGTCTGTGTCCGGATCATGAGCACAGATCCCAGATTCACTGCCAGTAGTAATGCGTTTAATGACACCCTTGTATTCAGAAAGCTTTGTTTTCAACAACCCACATTAAAATACAACCAAGCAAAAGACATTCACTTTATATTAAAAGCGAAAAAAAAAATAATTATAATAGAAATATATTTTTCGCTTACTTCGCATCCCATTTCCAAGGGGCTAACAAGAAAGAGCATTTTGCCTAGCTGTAGGGACAGGCACTGTTTTTTTTTTTTTTTTTTTTTAACACATTTGTTTTTAATTTATTTGCCAACAGCGAGGAGGTAAATTTTACACTTTGTTTATTTACTTTTAAGACATTATATTTGTGTAAAATAAAAAACGGATGGTATTATTTTAGAGCTCTATGGCAACTCCGACAATTCCATATAGACAATATTTGTTCTAACGATACTTTTCCTACTATTGTATATAGTAAACGGAGTCCACTGAAAACGGTGTTTCATAGCTATAAAGACAGCTCTTTCACCACGAAAAAGCAAATAAACAAATGTTGTGTTTTCATTATTATTAATAAACGCGAATATTCGATTTGGCATTGAATTGGTGTAATGGGAAAGTATTTCTGGGGTTAATAAAGCCCATGTATCCAAAATAGTTTTCAATTAACCATAATCCTCGTAAACCTTTCTTACTCACCATCAACAGATGTTCTCAATAGGATTTACATCAGGAGAACAATCTAGCAGAATATCGATATTTTTGAAGAGAATGCCAACGGTACTGTCCCAGGATTTGAAAATGCGCTCTAGACCATAAGAGAGTCTTCGCCGAAATAGCGCTTTGAAAAATATCGCCGATCTTTTCATAAATTTCTCCGGTATTCAAAAAAGCCGTCTGGACCATCAAAGTCAATAGTACAGGACCAATAGTAAAGTTTGTTTCATAAGCGCTTTGACAACTTTGCTGCAGCCGTATTATTAAAACTTTATTTTTCTTAACCTTGCTTTTTCTTTATTTATGTGATTTCGTTCAAAACTGAGGCGAGAGACTTTATGATATACATAGTTTCAAGACAGGCGATTTCTGCATTAGACCACGTACAATGTTAAGATTTCGTTTCATTGCACGCCAAATTGTTTAAACAGATGCAGAAATTTGTGTGTGTGTATCTTTTCTTATTCCATATCGACGTCGTTTTATTTGAGAACCGTCGAGAAATTTCCTGTCGTGTGTTAATAACTTTTTATCGGCCAGTGTAAGTTTTCTGGTTTTAATTATCTTTTTTATTCAGGTAAATACATACTACTGTTACCAACCTTCCCAAATTTTGAGCAATGGTAAGTATATGTTTTTGCGCGGCATTCTCCGATCAGCTAACAAAATTTAATAACGGTAATTTATAACTCGAAATGGCACTGATCGGTATGAGTGTCTTGATAGCAATGAAACAAAGTAAATATGAGTAAGTAGATATGTTTTTACAATTGCGTTACCGTCTTTCATGTATATTAAACAAAAGTCAAAATTTATTGTTGATAGCCTAAACTGGACACAAACTTCAGTTGACCAGCCTTGTGGCCCTTTAATGAAACTCAAAGTTTCTTATACAGTCGACTCTCGTTAATTCAAACCTGTGATAATTCGAACCTCTCTATAATTCAAAGTTATCACGGGTTCCCTACTTAATCTCTTTATATTTCGAACTAAATCAATACATTTTCATACACTTGGTAATTCGAACGAAAAAATCATTGCTATTTAACAAAACGACGCGTTCATTCGAACTCATCAGTGTCCAACACTCGACAATTCAAAGTTGCAGATAGAAGAGGCGGAAAGAGTGTAAGTACATTTTGCGACAAGTTCTAACTTGTATCAAGATACACGAGCCTTTGTTTTTGTTATGATTAGTTTGGCTATTTGACGCACACTTCTCACGAATTGGTTTGTTTAGTTATTCAGTTACTGTTACTCTTTCTTTGGTATGCAGATTAAAAGTTAGCGTTAGTTATAAGCCCTAGAAAGTAGAAATGTTTGACGATTGCTAAAAAGAATAAGTTAATCGAATAAGTAGAAGAAGGTGAGAAGAAGAGTGATGTTGCAAAAGAATTTAAAATTCCTCTGAGTACTCTCTCAACAATAATAAATCACAAGGAAAAAATTAATGCTGCTCAAACTGCTGGAGTACGGAAAAGAACTACTAAAGGTGAATTTCCTCGTCTAGAAGAAAGCCTGATCATTTGGCTAAGACAGTGTAGAGGACAAAAAGTGTCTATTAGCGGGAACTTGTTGAAAGAAAAAGCAAAAGAGTTCGCGTCTACTCTAAGCATCAAAAACTTTGCGGCAAGTGAAGGGTGGCTTACAAATTTCAAAAAGAGAAATGGAGTTGTTTTTAAAAAAGTTTGTGGGAAAAGTGGAAGTGTTGATGATGCAGTTTGTTCAGATTGGCATGGTAAATTGAAGACCTTGATTGAAAACTATAATACCCGAGACATTTTTAATACTGATGAAACCGGCCTATTTTTTTTAAATATTTAACGGACAAGACGCTTACTTTTAAAGATGAAAAATGTCATGGAGGAAAACATAATAAAGAGAGGTTGACAGTTTTACTTGCAGTAATTATGGATGGATCGGAAAAACTTAAGCCCTTAGTGATAGGAAAAGCAATGAAACCGCGATGTTTGAAAGGATTGAAATCGTTTCCAACTGATTATCGTGCTAACAAAAAAAACTTGGATGACGACAGAACTTTTTAACAATTGGCTTTTAACAGTTAATGGGGACATGAAACGACAAAAGCGGAAAATTTTACTATTTTTAGACAACTGCACTGTCCATAACAGTCCTCCTACATTGTCTAACGTGGAACTCTACTTCTTTCCGCCAAATACAACTTTACTAATTGACAAAGCATGGAGAGCTGTAACACCCCCAACGATTCTCAACTGCTTCAAAAAATCCGGTTTCTTAAAAGAAAATCAAGAAAATCTTCCAATACTTATAGATAATGAAGAACCAGCAATAGAACCATTAGTTGACATCGCGGTATGAGTTTTTCTGATTTTTTTCAAGTGATGAAAATGTTCACTGATGGCGAAATTTTATCTGCGACAGATACGCAAAATAACGATGAAGATGAGGACGATATATCGGAAACTTTGGCGGAGGTGTCAGTTAAGGAAGCAATATCCTCATTTGATACCTTACAAAGCTTTTGTCTACAAAACGAAAGTGATGAAAAAACATTTCAGGCACTTCTTCTCTTAAAAAAAGTTATTGAGCAGTGTGAGCTGCAGAATTGTGCTTTAAAGCAAACCAGTATAACAGAGTTCTTTCGAAAGACTAATTAATTCACATTACGAATACATGTATAAGCACGAATGTACCTCTTAATTCTTGTCATTTTTATATTAATAAATAAAAATTAACCAACACTTAATAATTCGAAGTTTTATTTATTTTCTCTCACAAATTTCGAACCATTTGATATTTCAAACACTCGATAATTCGAAATATTTCAAGAGTCCCTCGAGTTTCGAATTAACAAGAGTCGACTGTATTTTTAATTTTTAGATGAACTTAGCGCAAGGTTTCAAGGAATGTAAAGAATGCTTTTGAGTTCCAGATATCTTTTGTGTGAAAATTAATAGAATTATTAAAATGTTACATAAAATTGCACATTTACGGTAAGTACATGCAGGCATCTTTCTATTAATTACTCTGGTGCAATTTTGAAAATTTTCTGTAACCTCTAAAATATACATACAAATAATAAACTTGTAACTTATTCAAATAGTATAGACAATAAATCTGGTTTGAAAGAGTATATTTAGATACTCAATAGGCCTCTTCTGAAGCAGTAGACAAAATAGTAAAACCTGGAGACTGAAGCCAGTCGATTCTTAAGTGAGATTATCATATGTATATATCATTATGCATTAGGGGGATTCAACAAAATTTTTTTTTCGTTTGGTACTCGGAAAAATAGGTTCCCAGACACCTCTAAGAAGGCCTCTTCAAGCATGAGTTCTTAATTGTAACGGGAAAGTCCTCCTACATACAGTTTTCTATTTTTTCTTATTATCGGATAGAAAAATTTATATCTCGCTTCCAACTACTTGAAAAAATATCTTGTCCTTAGATTTTGTAGGAAATTAAATGCTCTACAAAAAATATCTCCACGATTTTTTCGTAAACCCAACCGTTTAAAAGATATTAACTGTTGAAGTTTGATTATTTTTGGAAAATTTTTTTATTTCTTATGAATTTTATAACTCAATGAAAAAAATCATTATGTATGATGAAATTGTGTATTATGTTTTCAACTATCCAAACTTACTTGCCCATATACATATACAAACTTATGTTTCAATCACATAGTTGCATCAACCAAAAGATTCCCTTGTTGCTGCCAGTTTTAGTGCTTCTTCTTCTACTTTAATTTAGTTTTAACTTTACTTCTCCTTTTCTCTCTTTCCTTATCTTTTGCTTCAAGTTCAGCTTAATTTTTATTCCAATTCTGACCACCAATCGTCATATACATATGTATGCGCGGGTACATTCTCTCTCACAAGTGCATTCCTCAATTTCAAAACTTCTATCATGAGACTTCTTGTTCTTCTTATTTGCCTTGCGTGTGCACTCTCTTTTCCTGAAGAGCTTCTCACTCTGATAAATTTTACATCTGCCATACATCAGTAAAAAAATTTAAACAGCATAAACAACAAGTGTAGCCGAAGAGACCTTATTTTACTCCATGATATACGAACAGAAAATAATACAATTTTGTACCATACGTTGTGGGTTTTTATGTTCTTGATAATATTTTCCAGTTTTCATCCTGACGGATGATTTAATAATTTTTTGTATTGTTTCTGTAATATCATAAAATCGTTAAATTATATTTTTTATATGATAGAAATAAAGTTTACGAAAAAAAAAGTTTTTTCATTTTTTTTTTTTCAAATAAATAAAAACAAAAAATCGGCCCACTCCGGTATTAGCAGAAATAGTTGTCAACTTAATTGAAATTTTTTTTAAAGAAATAAAATGGCGAACTTCCAAAAAACAAATTACGATTTTACTTAAAATACCGATTATTTTATATAGTTGATCGTGTTAAATTTTTTCGTGTATTTTTTCGAAAAGTTCATTCAAAAACAAACATTTAAAAAAAGGTCCCCAAAAGTCAATTTCTACAAAAGTTATGGATATTTGAAAATAAAAAAGCCATTTTTAGCAAAAAATAGCAAAATTCATAACTTTTTTGAAGTTGGACAAAAAATTTTGAAAAAATTCTCAGAAATGTTCTTCAAAGGGTAGAAAAGAATGGATTAGTTTCAGCAAAATCTAAAGGGGTCGGGTTCAAAAGCGGTCGATTTGGTATGGAATACCCCATGTGTAATTAAATAGCAGTTGTCATTATTTTTAAGGTGTGTACTAATAACTTTGTAAGCTTGGCTTACCCGACGCGCTTTTCTATTGCTGTTGTTTGCAGTATTGACGTTTTGGCCCGAATCGAGATAATTTTCCGGCCAACACTTCAATAAAAATTTGGTTAACAATTTAATTAGGATCCAACATTTTAAATTTTTAATATATGCATATTACATATGTATATTTATATATTTATGAAACAATTTGTCGAATTGCTGAGAAGAACAAATCTTTAATAACGAATTTTGAAGTAGTAACATATTTTGATGCTGCTTCTGATTTGATTTACACTAACGTTCATTAGAGAGAAATTCTCAACAATTTTATTTGCTATGAAGCTGATCTCTCCAACGGAGAGCCTCGAATACTCTCACAGCTAGAATTTTCATCCATTCGGACGTAGGAAGCGTAGCCACTGTCCCTGAATTCTCTGAACTATGTCAATGCGCAAAGAGCCATTTCTCTTGAAAACTCGCAACGTTGACTATTCAGATGTTGTCAATCTCCATGCCTCTGCCCCATATAGCACGACAGCAATAATGAGTGACTTATAAAGTTTGAATTTGTTCGTCGAGAGAGGATTTAACTTCTCCATTGCTTTTTCAGTCTGAAGTAGCACTTGTCGGCAAAGATAGACGAAAATATCTACAAAGCAGCCAAATTGCGAGTGCGGTAACTGTATTTTTGATGATAGTAGATATTTCGTCTTGCCCTCATTCACTGCTAGACCCATTTGCTTTGCTTCCTTATCTAGTCTGAAGAAAGTAGAACTAACGGCGCGTATGGTCAATGATATCAATATCATCAGCAAACGCCAGCAGTTATACACTGTTATAAAAGATTGTAACCTCTCTATTCCAAATGCCAATTGAATCCGCCTATTGCTTCTTCTTTTAGCTTAACTCATTATGTTGAATCTGATTTCATATTCTTCGTTGACTGCAAAATGATATTTTATTGCCTACTAAGACCAAGTGTTGCCCGGGCGCAACGCCTTTATTTTTCATCAGGACATTGCATGGTGTCACAAGTGCATTTTGACAATGGCTAAAATCCATGAATTAAAGTTCGAATTGTTGGAGCGTCCACCGTATTTACCAGATTTGGACTCCAGTGACTTCCAGTTATTTCATAACGGTCATAACGGCGGTTGAAGCATACTACTTTAATCAAATTGAAAGGCGAATTTTTTCAGAATGTCAAAATTTGAAATCTGATATAATGTAACGACAATATATTTTAAGGATTTATTCTGATTTTTTTTATATAAATTTACAAATAAATTCCTATGAAATCGAATGTAATTCATTTTCTGATTAACTTTTTTATTCGTGAGTGCAATACTGATAAAAAATGATTTATAACAGAAATAATTGAATATTGATAAGCTTTTTCTGACGAATTTTCAAAGCTCTGTTGACTTGTTTTATCTCTAGTAAAGTTAATCTTACAAGTAAGACGCTTTTAAAATTGCACAATCTTTTCTTATTTTATTTTCAATGATTCCGTTGTTTCATATATGAATTGACATAAGTGTTCATTTAAAATTCATCTTTTTGTTTTTTATATAAAAATATTTTTATTCTTAAAAATGATATCTATAGAATCAAATAAATGAATATATTCATTTTACAGCCAATTTTTTGAAAAATAATAACAATTTGAAGAAAATAAAAATTTAATAACATTGATGATATTGTGAATTATATTGACGAATATTAACGAGCTTTTATAGCTTAAAGCAATAATTCGTAATAATTGTAAAATGTTATTAAAATTCAAGTACATATATATTCATGTCGATATATAAGCCGTGGTCACGCAAATAGCACACATAGTCATGAGAAGCAATGAGAGCTTATACAATTGACAAAGTTCTTTAAAAGGCTAAAAGGGCTAAAAATATCATTATTTGTTTATTATATTATCCATTTAAGTAAAAAATAACAATTAGCAATTCACGAATAATTAATATTAATTGAAAAACTTGAGCTCCCTCTAAAATGCCTTGGACATTCAAATAGCACAATTTACCAAACCGGCAAAAATTATGTGAAATTAATGAAATTTAATTAACGATTTGGTTCCATAATATATTTACGTTTCTAATATTTGGGACTATATCGCCGATTTTTCATTACGTCATTACATCGGCGTACCATATTTTCTGCAAGCTTCTCACACCTCTCCTTTGGGATCGAGTACCAAGCTTCCTTAATACCTTCCCATAAATGTTCAAAATTTGAGAAATTTTAAGCCGCAATTTTAATTTTAACATCGTTCCGTAGGTTTTCTATGGGATTAAGTTCAGGGCTTTGCACTGGCCAATCCAAAACATTTATATTTTCTTTCATAAGCCAATCCTTCGTGGCCTTCGCCGTATGCTTAGGGTCGTTATCCTGCAAATTAAGAATAATCTTTAGTTATTCTACAAAAATATATTTCCCTTGGATTCCTCGAAGGTTTCTTTATGCAAATATATATATTGTATGTTTACACGATGCACAATATCGTCCCCTCAATATAACAATAGCGTATAATTTTTTTTTGGGTTTTGAGAAAATCGAGTTTAAAGTTTTTTTCAAATCAGATGTATATTAAAACCTCAATATCGCGGCAAATAAAAATTCTTCATAGTGGATTTTTCGATGAGTACATTATACCGTTTCTTGTCTTTAAATTTACCAAGTTTTTTTTTATTCTACGCATCCTTTAAGACCATAATTATGTTATTCAAAGCGCAAGTCCTCCATATAGGCCATTTTATTTTTTAAGGAATTCGTATGATGTATCTGATACACTATTTTATTTTGTATGGTATAAGCTGTTTTATTCAATAATTTTACGGTATTTTTATTAAAATATTTGATCTCAAAAATATCAATTTGTAACATTATAAAACAGTAATTAATTCATAGTTTTGTTAATTCAGTGGCATTTACTTTTCACTTATTTCC
>JBAWJQ010005510.1:0-217884 GCA_037783105.1 Bactrocera zonata | reverse complement strand
AGAGAAGGTTCACGGGCAGCACTGTTCTACTACATTTCATTTTTTGGAGGGGTACTCGTTTCTATTAGTGGATTTCACCACAAAATCAGGGGTACTCGTTTCTATAAGCGGATTTCACCAATATTTAACAGAAGCGTCGAAAATAGCAGAATTGAGCATTTTCAGTGTTAAATGAGAAATGTGATGCTAAATTCAATGTACGCTTACAGATTCGCGTATTTACAATGCGCAAACGGCTATGTATATCATTTATAGATATTCTCCATATATTTGATATCAAAGCACATAAATATGTATGTGCAATTTGACCCATTTAATGATGAATTGCACTAAATCTGTTGAAATGTATAATAAAGTCATATTTTTATTATTACTTAAATATTTAATTAATATACTTAGGTTTGATAAGTTATATTTTTATATACATACATATGTACATAAGTATGTATGTATTTATTTGCTTTGGGCATTAGAAGTTTTGATAACATCTTAAAAGACCATATCATATGCATACAATTATGTGTACTTGTAAAAAGATTTTAAAAAACCTTTCGCATAATGCTCACATATTCACATATGTACATAAGTATGTAGTTTTGTGTTCATGTAAACAAATTTGAAAGAATCATACATGTTTGTAATTTTGTCTACACAAAACTTTGTTTGTAAATATACACACCCATTGTTTCATACAAAAACTCCGTTGTCACGGACAACCAATGGCCGAACTTTACGTTTTATGAAAAAGTCAATGTGTCGAAGGACTGACGCGACAAATAAAAAAAAATAAACGAATGGCCGCCGATTGTCACCGCTACCCTTGTCGCTGTACAGCTCCGCCTACAAACCAGCGTAAATATGTACGAGGTGTGTTCAAAAAGTATCGCGAGTCGTAACTGACAGTTTTCTTCGATTGCAGAGGCGGGGTGCATCATGAGTTCTTGCCACAGGGAAGGACAGTCAATATTTGTGGAAGAACAAAAATTGGCTTTTGCACCACGATAACGCCCCTGCTCACACACATGGTTGCTTGTGCGCGACTTTTTGGCTAAAAACAACACACTAATGATGCCGCAGTCACCGTATTCCCCTGATCTGGCCCCCTGTGACTTTTTCTTGTTCCCTAAACTGAAGAGGCCCATAAAAGGACGACGTTACGCTTCTCTTGATGAGATAAAGACGGCATCGAAGGAGGAGCTGAAGAAGATAAAAAAAAAATGATTTTTTGAAGTGCTTCGAATATTGGAAAAACCGTTGGCACAAGTGTATAATATCTCATGGGGGTTACTTTGAAGGGGGCAAAATAGATATTCATGAATAAATAAATAATTTTTGAAAAAACACAAAATTCGGGATACTTTTTGAACACACCTCGTACATATGTTTAAGCGCGAGCTTGCATACATATCGACGCAGCTGCGTAAAAATATTTCAGAATAACGAAATATTTTCTACATTCGTTGACAAATACAGTCAATCCTGGTTATGTGCCACATTCAAAGATACAGATATTTGTAGTTAGTTAAAAATCAAAATATAATACGGTACATAAGTGAGTGAGAATACTTAAACGAGTGGTACTTAAAACAATAATTTCTACGTATTTCAAAAAAACAAACCGTCAGATGCAGCAAGATATAATATAGGCTGTTAAGAGTGATGAGGGAGGGATTTGATTTTCATTTAAGCGGAGTACTACTTAACCGGGATGGACTGTACACATGAATCAGTGGAATATTGAATATTTTCTTTGAAATATTTCTTGACTTGGAAATCGACAAATAAACTATGTTAGCAATTTTATTCTAGATATATATTTGCGGGGTTGACACTTTTCCCTTCTCATACACTTCAGAAATATATTCAATTTATGATTTTTAGCTTTTGAAATCGTCGCGAAAAGGCGCTTGTAGGCAAGGCATGCTCGGGGAGATGTAATGGCGTCTGCTTTTATGAATGAATCGAATATGCTTTTTGAAAGTACGTTTGAGTTCATGAATGAAAATTTTGTTGTTGTGTAATTTACTATAAATTTTGACGTCGGCAATTTGGCTGCCATATTGGTTTCTGATGCTTTTTCAAACGATTGTTGTTTTTGTAGAACAATATTTGTAATTTTTGCGGGTGACATATCCACATGTGAACGCATGTAAGTATGTATGTTGTGTATGCATTGTTTGTGTGGGAATGTCGTACGCACATACGTATTTATGTGTGTACGCATATTGTAAGTATGTATGATGATTTTTGAGACTATTGTTGTTTTTCCAGAAGAATGTTTGTATTTTTTTATTTACATGCGTACGCATATATTATTTGTGTGAGAATGTCATACGCACATACAAACATATGTGTGTACGTAAATATAGAGAAGCGCGCGCTTTTTATATTACTGATAAATGATAATATCTTGATTTGAAATGAAATTGATTTGTATGAAAGGTTTAAATGATAATATGTGTTATTTACATAAATTGTAATTGTAATATATTATGTTTTTTATGATATTACGATAATATTTCATATACATATGTATGCATATAGCATATATCATGCATACGAAATTATATAATATTATCAAAGATAAGAAATATTTAAAAAAGTAGCTTTTATTTGGACATTAACTACAAATATTACCATGAAATAGCATCATTTAATAATAATGTTATCAATTTTGCATGAATTCACAAAAATTCGCAAAATTATATTCATATCAATTGATATGATAGCATGTAAACGTATAAAAATATAAGCAAAAGAGCAACATACGTCTGTAATAGCAATGTATATTTCTGAGCATAATTTTTATTGAATGCTCAGCTCTGTTCGCTCAGCGCTGTTAAAATTTCTCCTTCTCAGCCAAAAGTGGTGAAATCCACTAATAGGATTTTGTTAGCTCTTGACAGTTCACACGCTTGTCCGCAATTGAACCTTCTCTATATTATACGTTCTCTGCACGCGAGCTGAGAGTTAAACGTCAGTTTAAAACAGAAAACACAAGAACAAAGATATAAAAAAGCGAAAGGCTCTTAGCCAATTTTACAAGTGATTTTTCAAGCGATAAAGAAAATCAGTGATATTTATTATTTAAAATATTTAATTAATTAAAACAAATTTGCAAAAATGGTACGACGTGGACGTTCAGCTAGCCCACCACCAGCCACCAGGAGGTAAGCGCAAATGGAAATTTTTTTCTTTTGTTCAGAAATTGTAGAGCTGTGACAATAACAACCGCATGGGTGCAAAGTGCAAAATCATGCGTCACACTGATTATCGGTGCATTGTAAATAAAAAAAAAACTATAAAAAAAACTGCACGGAAAATAATAACTTCTAAAGATTTATATTTATGCACCATAAATAAGATGTTTGTCAAAATTCACATTACACGACATTACGTTGTTGCGTAACAGCTCTACAATTTTCTCGAACAATTAATGCGCCTGACAAACGTCAAAAAGTGATGCGTATGATAAAATAAAACAACATAATAACAACAAATTTTCTATTCTTTATGAAAGGAGTGTGCCCACACATCATGCACCTGCACCAACACCAAATGTGCCGGCACGCACAGCTCCGGCAGCACCCCCGGCACCAGTACAAGCAGCACCCAGTGCTGTTGGCGCTCCACAGCAGCCATCTATGTTCCAACAAATGGCAGCTACCGCTGGCGGTGTAGCTGTTGGTTCAGCAGTGGTAAGTTAAACGGAAATTAAATTGCAATTCAACTCGAATACCTCCGCAATATTAAACAAAATTCTATATTAAATACTATTTTACAGGGTCATACTCTTGGTGCCGGTATTACTAGCTTGTTCAGCGGCTCTGGTGATAAGGAGGCTGCCGCTCCCGCTGCTGCAGCAGCTCCACCAGCTCAACAGCAATATTATGGTAATGCTGCTCAGCCCAACGAGCCACAAGGTGCATGCGCTTGGGAGATTAAACAGTTCCTGCAATGCGCTCAAGGCCAATCTGACTTAACACTCTGCGAAGGCTTCAACGAAGCTCTACGACAGTGCAAGGCTCAACATCACTTGCAATAAATTGTGGGTCTTACATCAACAAACTTCAATTATTTAAATATTCAACCCGTTATATAATGCTTGCTATAATACAATATTAATCTATGAAGTAATTGTGAACATAAAAAAATTTAGTTTAGATTTTTAAAGTTCCATAATTGATTGATTTTTTTGTGTTGCGAAAGAAAGGGAGAATTTGTTGAATGTTTCAGATAATAAGCGAATAACGACAAGCTCATTTTGTTAAATATTTCTAGAAAAATCTACGCAGAAAATATGTGCAAACAGATAACGTGGAAGCGTTAATTGGCAAACAACCAAAAACAAATCGGATCATACCACTAATGCAAAAAAACAAAAACAATTACCCACTCACGTGCTGCAGACACACGCCGAGTCATCAAAACAAAATAAATGCAGTTGTTGTTCGCTACTGACACTGCAACACATAGCAGGGTAAAAACAAGAACCGAAATAATTTCCACATAATTGTGAATACTAGATTTATTTTTAGTTACTAAGTTTATTTCGTGTAATTATGAAATTGATGAAGGCTCATGTTAAAGAAAGGTAGAATTGTAGTAAAATTTGTGCCAAATATTTAGCGCTCCAATCGCAATTGAAATTTTCTTGCAAATACGCTAAATTCTAATAAAAACTGTTCGGCACCGTTAAAAACGCATTTCTTTTATTATTTTCATGCGATACTATTGTCATAAAAACAAGTTTATTTTTCCCCTAATGCGCTATAATAAAGTAGATTCATTCACTAGTTTGTTAGTAAATATTTCACCAATGTTTTCAAGATTTGCACCAGACTTTCTGCGGCAAAAACATGTTTATCATTTTCGTTGATGATTCATGTTTGTTTATATACCTAAAGTGGACAATGATAATATATTTTTGGGAATTGACTTTGTTTACCGTTAAGTTGTGAAGTGAGTGCTGTGTAGCAATTAATTTGATTTCTATAAATAACTGACTTGTAAGAGAGCTTTAAAAAATTAATGAACATTTCCTCCTGAATTAGATATAGTAGAGACGTATATCCTATTTTCTACATACATATAGCTTTAATGGTGTGACTACCTTTGGTTTCCATACAAGGAAAACATTTGTTCGGGCAGTTTGTATGGCGAAGAGAAGAAACGACTGGCGCGCTGTTGTTGACTCGGCTATATTCGCGTAAGCGGTGTCTACGCCAGTAAAGAAGAAGAAGTTTGTATGGCAGCTATGTGAACAGTTTGTTCGGAGATCTTACCATACAAATCACATTACAAAAAAGAAAATGCATTGTGTAAAACCATCTCAATTTGTATATTATATTTCGCTGCCCAATATTTTGTATAAGCAAACAAGTTTAAATTATACCAAAGGGGCATTCGTTAAATTCGCATAAAAATACTGTCCAAATTATGTGCCAATAAAATCTTCAAGACTTCTGTTCAAATTCACTATAAATCCAGCATAGCCATCTTGTGCAAACGTTCGGCGCGATCTTGCTCTGCTTCGACCTTTTCGATAACATTGAAAGCGCGTGCCATAACCGCTTCTATATCATTGGCATCGCCTTCGGCAGCCGACGCATGTTTACGTTTTCGACTTACTAGCTTTATACTAGCACTGTTTACGCCATCGCCACCACCATCGGTACGACTAATCACCTTCTCAGCAGCACCGCCAACAGCGCCCTCTAAGTCGCTATCGATTTCATCTAATTTTGATATGAAAGAGGCATCATACGAGCCGATTTGTTTTGCCAATTCGAACTGATAAATGCTGGCATCCAAATCGCGTGATAACTCCGTTGTATCCGCATTGGGCGTTTGTTTTTTCATTGAATAAAGGTTTTGCTCCGCTTTGCGTGAAACCGCTTCGGCTTGCTTTATAATTTCGTCCAACATTTCGCTGTTCATCACTTCCGGCTCATCGACGGACTCCCTGTCTTGTGAGCTAGTATCTTCTGCTTCAACCATTGTATAGTCCATTTTCACTGCTTCGACAGCTTCGTTATTCAACCACCATGGCATGAGCTGATAATCTTCTAGCGCTTGTTGTTGATAAATAATCTCGTTGGGCAGTTTGTAGGAGTCCGCATCCGGATTTGCAATGTAATCCTTAAGCACAGCGTTAATCTGTGTGTAGGCAATTGCTTTTATAATAGATAAATAATTAATTAGCTGAAAGCGTGTTGGTATAGCGACGTCCTCTAAGTCTGCGCGATTCAGCTGCTCAATTAGTGCTTTGATCGCTTGATAGCTGGCCAAAGTGGCAGCTTCTTCATCGTGCGGTATACATGCGCTCGCATAGTTTAACAACCACAGCTCCCAGTCTTCGATGTCCTTGAAGTTGGGTGCGTCTGTGACGGGCGCCAGCAATAAACGCTGTAGAAACTGAGAAATCTGTTGTTGACGCTGCGGAGACTTCCAGTCTTTGGGAAAATATTCCAAGCCAAGCGGTATATCCACATTTAACTTGGGTACAAATTTACGCAACTCGTCGGGAAACTCTGGCGTGTCACTGAAATCAACTGTGGCCATATGTATCACACGTTGTACCGCCTCATTATACAAATCCACCAAATATTGCGGCGTGCTACAGATTTTCGCGAATGAGGGATTTTGTTCGGAGGAGAATTGCCAACGTTGCCACATTTCTTCGCCCAAACACGACTCCAGCCAACTCTGCAGCCTTTGCATCTGCAAAACACTGGCTTCTTTGTTGGATAATCGATTTTCACGCGTCACGAAACGCAGAGCGCGCCCCATAAGATGAACGAAAGAGAATTCGTTTTTGGTCTGCAAGCAACCAAAGAATTTGTAAGCCGACACTTGACCTGCACTCACTAAACTCTCCATTTCCAGCATATCACTAAGCTCCAATTCATCCGTGTACTGTCCATCGTAGATGACAAAAGCTACCGGCACAGCCTTATGCAGTCGGCTTAGTTTGAGCAAATGGTGTATGCGTTTGCGTGTACTCTGTATGTTGTCACAGCCCATAAGGCAGATAATCGCGTCCATGTTGTCACATTCGTTGCGCACAATTTGGCCGTTCTCGTTTAGTGGCGGTATGCCGCTCACTTTTCTCACACACAACGCCACATCGCGCTCCACACCGCAAATGTATGGACTTGTCTGTTCAGGGTCCTTACGCTGAGCGTCTGTTTCCACCACTTGCACCTCCTCCGTGGCGCTGTTGCTGCGTCGCAAATGTTTCTGCAGCCATTTGTTGCATAAACTCTCGAAGCCGGGTAACTCATCTCTGTCATTGGGCAGCGTTAGCAGCAGCTTAAAATACTTATTTTGTTGCATATGTCCGCCTTTCACTTCTACACTCTCCTTGTGCGTCAAATGTGCACGCACCACCTCGAATATGTCGACGGTGGCATGAGGTCGCGACAAGGTCTCGGGATGTTGCCAGAGCAATAGCTCGAAATTGCATGGCTCTCCGTGACGATAGCGTTTGATCATCCGTAAATTCTCCGCCTCTTTTGGATGCATTAACTTGGCGGTTTGCTCGGCACGCGTGTCCATTGTCACCCATATGGGTGTGGACTCCATGAGTGCGCGCTGTTTTTGCTTTTTCCGTGTGTAGCGCAGCCAACGTTCAAAGTAACGACTCAGCATGAGTTGATCATGGCACATCATGGCATATTCTTCGTTGCCCAACTCCTCTAGTTGCATGGCTATGCATTGTTCAAGCAACGTTTCAGCTATGTTCTGACAATCACATTCAAACTTTTGATATTTTAGCAGTTCAGTTTGTGCAATATTTTCCACTTGCGCTGCGATGATGCTCTCCACTTCAGCGGCACAAACCCGCTCGGCACGTTGTTCCAACTGTCTTAAGCTCTCCAGCCGCTTTTGCTCCAATACTTCGCGTTGTCGCTTTGCTGCTTCTGCGGCCTTCTCTTCATTGCGCCGCCTTTCCAACTCTGCTTTGGCTTTAGCAGCTGCCGCTTTAGCTTCGGCTTCAGCTAACTGCTTGGCTGTCTGCCTCTCGGGTGACTGTGGCGCTGTCACAAAAGGTTTCGGGGGAGTGTCATGAAAGGTATTGGGCTGCGACGCATCTGCAAAACCTACGAAACCCGGCTTTGTGTTGAAATGCTGGAAAACGGTGTCGTTTTGCATGGGTTCTGGCTTTGGTGGCTGCGCTTGCTGGAAAATGCTTGTCGTCGCTTTTGCTGCGCTACTAAATATGTTATCGGCATTTGTATTCTTGTTGGCAGTATCGAATATAAAACCGCCAGTAGAGGCCGACGCTGTCGCAAGAGTTGTGGCGTTACCACCAAATATAGAATTGCTAATGCCAGGGGCGAACGAACTGGCCGGTTTAGTAGTAGCGGCAGGTATTTTGAAGAGAGAGCTGCTGGAATCGTTTGCTGGCGCGCCGAATATGCTAACACTACTACTACTACCGCTTGCGCTTTGTGGTGCTTCAAATTTGAAACTTGTCAAGGCTGATGTTTGTGCTTTTGGCTTAGGTTCTGCAAAGTGACTACCACCAAAAATAGAGGGCTCGGCTGGTTTTTGTGGCAGTTGTGGAGTCTTAAATTTCGGTGGCAATTTGGGTGAAATGGACGACGCGAGTTGTGGCACTTTAAAAAGACTTGTCTCCGCGCTAACAGAAAGTGGTTGTGTGAGGGCAGGAGAGTCGGGACGTTTCGGTATTTTTAATGTTTCCTGTTGTTGCTGCTGCTCCTGCTGTTGTTGCTGTTGCTCTTTCTGTTTCTTTATTTCTAATTCACGTTCCTTTCTGCGTGCTTCTGCCGCCTCTCCACGCAATTGATCTTCCGCCGTCCAGGCAATTGATTTAAGATTACCATTGTCGTCGAAACTGTTATGTGGTGTATGACTTTCAAATATATGCACAGGTTCCAGTGTATGCCCACAAACGCACTCGCCAACGCTAACAGTACGCTTCGATTCGACCAGCTAAAAGAAAATAATGTAATGTTTTCTCATACTTTTAAACAAGACTCAAACTCACATTCAATGCACGCTCCATGGAGTACTCCACATCTGGTCGCTTTAGGCGATCCAACACTACACGTTGACCATCGCATTTTAAGCCGTGATATGCGAAATATTGCGCCGCCGCTTCTTCGTCTTCAAACCCAAGTATACGCGTAAGATATGAAAGCGGTAAGAGAATAGCATCTTTTCGCCAGTTGTGCGATTTATTAATGGCCTCCATAGCACGCCAACGCAATTTATTGAAGTAGCCAAGCAGAATGCATGCGCTCAAATATGACGTTTCCACTTCGCGTATCATACTGAAGAAGCGTACGTAGTTGTTGTTTTGTAGGGCATTGTAAAAAGCAACTGCACGCTTAATTTCACTTGAATGTTGTATATGTATGGGCAGTTGCTTCAACTCCCATAGAAAATTGGAGTCACCTAAATTCAGCAAGACTATGTAGCTACGAAATTCGGCCTCACATGGACAATGTACACCCTTGATACGCAAGTCGTGATACATATATTTAAGGGATTGCAAACATTTTGTCAAATTTTCAGCATTGATTTTTTTATCGAACACCGACGGCTCTTCTGCCACTAGACGCGCAGCACAGTGTATATGAAAGCGCGCACATTGTTCAACCAATTCGACCGTACCTAATGAACAAAGTTCCTGTTGTGTGATATCTTTGCGTATGGAACGAGTGCGATCCCATACAAAGTGAAACCAATCGGCGAGTGAAGTTTGTGGATCTTCACAGAGGTCCAAAATACGGTGCATTAGGTACAGCATGGTCATTTGTAGCACGCTTTCGGGTCGTAATTCATGTGCCAGTGGCACTTCTTGATCAGCGCTACTACGCGAATACTCTTTGATGGCACGTCGATGTGATATAGAGGATGTGCTGTTCTCATCTTCCGCACACATTTCAAATGTGGAAACTTGTCGTTGGAACTCACGCATTAAACGCTCTTTTTCAGGACACATGTCAGGACAAATACCTAAAAAAAAACATATAACGTAAATACAAGCAGCTTTTACAATGTACTTTTAGTTACCTTTAGTTCTTTCAACTTTTTTGATATCTGTTTGGCGTGGTCTTATCAAACGCATCAGTTTGTCACGCGCATCCAAAACACGATATTTTTCTTCGTCGGTGTAAGCAGGCCTTCGTAAGATGGCCTCATATTCTTGTCTCAAAGAATTGTCAATTTTTGGTAATTCCGTTGCCGAAACAGACTTTGCCGGTTTTACACCCGCATTTGAAAATTGTGAAGGTGGTTTTTGTGTACGAGGTGGCAATGACTTCATCGGTGGTAACATGGACGCAGCTGGCGGTCTGTATGTTGGTAAACTTTGACGCAAACCCATTGCATCCAATTCAGCTTGTACCTCGGGATTAACCCATTCTTCTGTATTTTGTACATGTGCTACCTCACGGGTTGCATATTCTATTTGAAATTCTTGCCCATTGAAATCTCCGGCCTGATCCAATGCACGCTCTGCTTGTGCTTCCGTCTCATATTCCACCGTACAACTTTGGCGACTTGGGCGTAATATAAAACGTGTGATTTTTCCAAATTTACTAAAGTGATTTTTGGCTACCAATTTGTCCAAAAATAAATCGGGTATTTTCTCACATCTATTGATACAGAAATTTAGTAAATTTTTACCACTACCGGTTTTAGAGTATACTTACGATATGGCTTTGTAATTGATGCCGTCATCCCAACCCGTTCCCTCGTCACCCAACATGACGTCGTGCAAATTTATGTTTTAATTCGTCCTAAACACTTATAAGAAACAATAATTTTAATTGAATAAGTCAAAAAACTTGTAAAATATGAAAATGTATAATTTTCTGGGAAATTATAGAAGCCGCGATCGCGCAAAATTTGTATGTCAATGACAGCTGTTTGAATATTACAGACTTTTATGGGAAATTAATGTGGGGCTTGCACTATTAAATTTTTTATTTACTGCGGAAAAGCATTCGATACATATTTTTGGTCAATGCATAATAATATAACTAAAAATATAAGCCATAAACAACATAAAACATACTTACAAGTAAATTATTTCAAATATTTGCTATAAAATAATTCATTCGTCTAATATTTTTCTATACATTTTTATAACCTTCTTCCTTCTGTGTTATCAATTATTTTAAATAAATGTGAGTTGGCAACTTTGTCGAAACTCAAAAAAAAAAAATTGAAATCGTTTTCTGGTTGTACATTTTCATTGAATATCAATTGCAATATTTTCACGCGAAATTTTATTTATTAAATGAATAATAATGGAAATTGTCGCTGTAGAGAAACATAATGAGTCGGACAGACATAAAACAAAGAAAAAACTAAATAAAAAGCAGTCAAAACCGCCAGTAGCTGAAGCCGCAGGTGATCACACCGGTGGACAAAAAAGTCACAGAAAGCGTAAAAGACATCATTTCAATGCAATACGTTCACAAATGGAGTTTTACTTTGGCGATGCAAATCTTTCGAAAGATCGATATCTTAAGCAGCTTATGGACAAAGATCCATGTTAGTATATCGCTATATGTACATATAATATTATGCATTATTAACTTCTTTTCTTTTGGTTTGATCATACAGATGTACCTTTGGATATTTTTCTAAGTTTCAACAAAATGAAAGCGCTTACGTCTTCAGTGGAGGAAATCAAAAAGTCCTTAACAAACTCAGAACTTCTTGAATTGGATGAAACTAATTCAAGAGTTAAACGCAAGACAGCTTTGCCGGTAGAACGTAATGTTGACGACAAGACACTTTATGTTGAAGCTTTACCAGCTGCGGCTGATCACGATTGGGTCCGTCAGGCGTTTGAACGATTTGGTGCAGTCGTTTATGTTTCACTACCGAAATATGCTAAATCACGAAAAATCAAGGAATTTGGTTTCGTCGAATTCGAGCAGGCGAGTAGTGTGGACAAAGCGATTAAGGCTTTCAGCGAATTCAATGGTGTATTAAGGATGCAAGAAACTGATCCTGCAGAATTGCAAAGTGTGAAATCGTTTATCAAAGAGCAAAATGAAGAAGATGTAGAGGTTAATAATGTATCCGATACGGAAAATAAAAAGATTAAGAAATTAAAAAGGGTTGCCGATGAAACGTCGGAAGAAGAAGGACCTGAATCGAAGAAAGTAAAAACAGAAAACGATGAAAACTCCACCGCAAATGAAACTGGAGAGACTTCAAATGATGATACCAAAGATCAAGCAGATGATGGAGATGTCAAGAAGAAGAAACGCCGCAAGAAGAAGAAAAAGGCGAAAACTTTAGAGAAACGCCGCAAAGATACAGACTTGAATACAGATGCATCTTTTTATGAGCTAAAAGTTTTGCCAAAATGTGATTGGAAACGTTTACGTAATAAATACCTCAACTTGCAACGCGAAAAGGTAGCTGAATTAAAACGCAAAGCATGGAAGGAAAAGCAGCAACAACGTGCTAGTGAAGGCGTTTCTGCCGAAACATCGGACGCCTCAGCACCCACGCCAGCTAAGAAACCAAAGCCCAATGAAAGGAAGTTGCGCAAAATGAATATGAACTTTTATGGCGCAGGTGAGGAGGATGCCAAACCACAACCCAAAGAGTTAAAACACAATCCAGCTTTAGAACGAGCGCCGCTCTTTAGCTATTCGGAAGGATTAATAGTGGAAGTAGGTTTCTTAAATCCTTGTGTCAACATAAAGGAATTTAAGGCTGATATGCGTCAATATGAAACTGTAAAGTACGTTGACGTTAAGGAGGGCGCCATGCATGCACATCTACGTTTGGACACAGCGGATGCGGCGACTGATTTCGTACGCCAGTTGACTTGTGCGGAATATAACTGCAAAGTGCTAAACGGCGAAGCTGAGTTGGAATATTGGAAAAAGATTGAGGCGGATCGAGAAATGAAATTGAATAAACAAGTAAAAGTACCACAAAAGAGAGGTAGAGAGAAAGTTAAGAAATTAATAACAAAACACATACGTTTTGGAGAAGATGATGAATAATTAACACAGTCTATGTGTTTTAGTAAAATACAATTTTTATTTGAATAAAATATCTAAGTAAATAACCATATATGCTTACATTACTAAATTTTACAGTCTGTTTGAAATTACAATGGTTTTTTAACCTTACAACTTTTACTATATGTATAACGAACCATCAGCCGGCCCTAAATAATGTAACGATATGAGAATAACATCTATAATAGTCCAAACTCCTAAACCACCAAAACTGAATAGTTTTCCGATACCTTCTTGCCAGTGACCAAGATAAAAACGGTCGGCACCAAAACCTCCTAACGTAATACTAATTATAAGTGCGGTGCTCCAACGATACCCCTGAGTCCAATTACACTTAATATTACGGGTAAACGAACGATTGCCAAGGCAAAACACATCTGAATGAACTGTGCAATTGGTGCGATAAAAGTAACCATTCACTGAATTACAATTTCCACGCAGTGCACACGACTGTTGCCATAACTCTGTTTGATAGCAATAACGACAATTCATTTGTTGTACGAATGTCCGATTCCCTTGACATTGCACATGGTCCAATGCCGTACAAGTGACGTTAATGTCACGACCATAATGGCAAGAGTAATTATAATTACAACGTATGCAAGGAAAAGGTAATGTTGAACACTCGCTTTCAGGACCGCCTGGACAGGATACATTCGTGTCATTTATGCTTTTGATTGTGAGTGGTATAGCGTCATTGTTGTTGGTAACATTTTTCGATTGACCTTCTAGCTTGGTTTCAGTTTCCATGAGATTGCCACCCGCGGTTTGGCTCTGACGTATGCCACTAATAATGAAAATCATAATCAGCGCCAAGGCGGATCGCATATTAATAACTATGCAACGTCTGTGACGCATTTCCTTTTTAATAGAACAATAATTTTATTAAACTAAATGTTTTGCACTGATTAATAAACAAATGATAAGCAGCTGGTAGACGAAGCAGCGTACAGAGAACTGTCATTTCAACTGTAATTGTACAGGGGACTTCGTGAATATCATTTGTGACAATAATTTTTTAACGAAATTCTTAATTTTGTTAACAAAATAAAAATTGCAAAAGAAAGCTTATAAAAAGCTGTTAGTTTTTATGCCATTTAGATAGTATTTCGATATGAAATTTCATATCATTCAACTTCTTAATTTTTTTTTAATTTCTTCCAGTTCTTTGCAACATTACCAGCCAGCTGTCAACACCGGAAAAACAGCTGACATTTTATTTTATGTAAACAAAGGATCGTTTTTGGTAAAATTTAACAAAGATATTCTATAGAATGGTCAAAGTTGATGTTGAGTACTGGTAAATAGAAAATCACATATGTATGTATGTATAAAATAAAAATTGTAATTATAAAATCATATTGCTTATAGTCCGAAATGCAATTTCGAGTGGCAATGCAAAATGCTACAAAATTTCCTACTACAACAACAACCAGATGCAGAAGTCGTATGTTCTAAAGGACGTCAGGGGTCATTTGAAGTAAAAATAGATGATACTTTGGTACATTCCAAATTGCAATCGTTTGCATTTCCTGATCACGAAAGTGTTTTGGAAAATGTTCGACGTGTTGAAAAGGGTCTACCAATAGAAAAGGTTAAAGAGCAGCCAATCGAAAATTGTATGTTGATGTGATGGCGAAAATGGAATCGACACAGTGACTTGAAAACTCCTGAGTACGCTGTAATTTTCCAGTCCCATACGTTTAAAATTATTAATGAGAAAAGCTAGCATACCTTGGCATATGAAACATGAATATAAGGTATGAAATAAAAAATGTAATTACATTTTTTAAATGCCATTAATCACATAAAAATTTGTCTTATTTTATAAATAAATCAATTTGTATGGAAAATCTTAACAAAATTAGCACTGCGATGGGCAAATCGATACAAGTTGATGTGGAACATTGGTGAGCGCTAGATTACATTCTTCTAAATTTGTGGTTCATCGTACAATTTGCGTTTAGTGGCTTATGTGCAGCGCATGCGCGGCAGTGTAGATCCCTGCAGAAATATATAATGAACGAACAGCCTGATACGGACCTGGTATGTCGAGCAGGTCGACGTGGTTCCTTTGAAGTGGTCATAAACGGCATGTTGGTACATTCAAAATTGCAAACACAGGCCTTCCCATCACAGGATGATATACTGCAGAGAGTCAAAAATGTGCACGCAGGTTTGCCCCCTAATTATGTAAAAGCAGAAAACATCTGCACGCTAATGTAAAAATCCGCTTCCGTAGATACAGAAATACTTTTCACATAATTTAGTCGACAAATGTATTTTAGTGAATGTTTTATTTTTACAATTTTTGTGATGCACATTTTGTGAATATTTCAATTAAAGAATAATACTTCTTAGAACTTTGTGTATGCATATATAAGTAAAAATATTATTTATGGCATAATATACTGGCAAATTCTTGCGATTACTGGCATGTTTATGTAAATTTCAAACTGTTGCATTTTTCAATTCCATATTTTGATATTTTTCATGTAGTCTTACATACATATATTTGAATATGTAGTTAAAGTGAACTTGTAAAAAATACGTAAATTTTTACAATTTATTGTTCCACTCTATGCTCTTCCTGCCTTTTAATCTTCACTTCTGCGCTGCAAGAAACCAGCGAATTTTCCGCTTGTGGTTGCTTAAGCGATAAATAAATACCAAAACGTATTTTTCCACCAAACTCACGGGCAATTGTGCGTAGAGGCTCATTAGTCTTCTGTCCATTATGTTGATCAATACAAATCATTTGGCAACGCGTACAAAAACCTTCCACTTTGAAATCTACACCACCAATGCTGATTTCTTCAAAGGAATTTTCCTCGAAAGGACTGGCAGTTTCCAATATCAAATTCCCACGAAAACGATCAACCGTATAGTCAAGCGGTTCTTTCTCCGTGTCCACCTTATTTGCCAACCAACGTACGGAGGTGCGATTTACCAGCAAAAATTGAGCTTGATTTGCCAGGCTAATATCTTTCGAGACACCATCTTGTGTACGGCGTTCAGCATTTTGACGCACTAAGCGCAAACCACTGGTTTCTAAGCAGTCAGATAACCATTTACCCACTTCCTCACCACAATCTAGGCCTTCCACTAAATCATTACACACTTTACTTTGACACAACGTTGACTCGACGCGTTTATTTTCACTTACAGCGTTCATTTTTAACGGCAACTTTACTGCTGCCATGCCGGGAAATCGTAACTCTAAAATCTCCTCCTTTAATTTCACTAACGGTCTTATTAGACATAACCTTGTAAAATGCTTTTGTGTAATAGCCATGCCGTTGACATCGACAATCATCCAGGCGCGATCATATTTAAAGCCACTATTCGTAAGCGGCCATGCGCTTGTAATGTCGAAAGCACCACATGATTTAATGGGATAGATACAAATGCGTTTTAACTGTGGCTTCAAGCGTTGCGGCACATGACGTAGCACTTCAGGCAGTTTTACGCTTTCCATGATGCGTAGACGTTCTGCTGCCGTAGTTAGATAGCAATCGCGTATCATCGCCACCGCTTTGTCCACATCACATACACGCGTCATATAACCGAAAGACATGCGCACTGCACCGGTCGGCATACCATCGACCAGATCAGTGAAATCACTACAAACATGACCCGCCTCGTATTGCTTGCGTATATCGGCATTCGATAAGCGCAAGAACCATTGACATGCACCTGGATTACAGAAACACCCGGTGCGTATTTGTACATTATGGACTGCAGCGATGCAGCTAACTTCGGCGAAACCGACATATGTGCCATCATCGTGTAATACATTGAATGCGACGACGCCGCCTTGCAGCGTTATATCCTCATAGCCGTTATGATTGTAAAACTCTATTAGCGGTGCACCGTTGGTGTGTCGTAACGCTGCGAGTGAGTCATGACCGTATTTGGCTAGCGCATATACGTGTGCGCTAATACGTTGCACTGGCAGTTGCTTTGCTGTTGCAGGCACCAGCCGCTCAAGTACGCGAAAGCCTTCAAGTAAGGCAGTGATGGTGAGGAAAGGCAAAGTACCATCTTCGAAGCGTGTTGTAAAGTTTGGGCGCTTTTCGTGGAAATTTTGCCGTGTCATTGCTATATTCACAGTGCCGCCACCATAGTAACGCTTTTGCAGCACAGTTTGACCGCGTCTGCTCACCAATAACGCACCGACGCCCGTAGGGAAACTGTTTAGTTTGGAAATAAGTAAAATTTTATTATTTGTTTTTAAGTATTATCAGCATTATTTCTCTTACCCAAACATTTTATAAAATGAAATACAACAAAAATCAGGCTTATATTTTCGCAGATCTAAAAAATTGGTGGCTACGTAGGATGCTGTGTCCAGACAAATGTAAAAATTACTCTCTGCTGCTTCTTTTACATTTATCTTGTCGCCGACTTGTGTGCCATGCTCTACTAAACCATATTTTTGAATGGCTGCGATAGTATCCAGTGGCATTTTATAGCCACTAAAGTTGCATTGCGCCGAATAAGCAACTAGCGAATTAGTCTTCAACTCGCTTCTACCATTAGAGCTGATTTCAGCTTCGAAACCATTTTTATCAATACCATTAGTATGCTTTAGATTTTCCAATATTTCATCTTTTGTTAGAACATACAGCCTTTTGGTGCGCACTACCTCACGCATTCCCAAAACCGAAGTGTGATTTTCCTGGCAGTAGTAAAAAGCACCTGTATTGTTGGCATCTTCACCGAAATTAAAGCATTCGCCAACCAGTTTTAACGCCGCAGAGGCATTAGCGGTAAATATGACCGCATATTCTGTTGCGTCTGTGTTGAAGTGCTGAAGTGTACTAAAAGAAACCACTTATTAGTGCATTTGATTGACATAAGATGACAAAAGAATGTACAAACCGATAGCGTGCCTGATCTATGAGATCACCGGTTACTTTACAAGTATGTGGATTACAAAATAAGTTCTCTTTAAGCACCTGTCCCGACGCATCGATTAGGCTATTGGGATAGAGAGTAGTTCCAGCATGATCTAGATATACGTTATCTGTAAGGAAGGAAATTAATTAATTAAAATTATTTGATTGTAATTTTGTAAAAAAAAAAAAACAAATTTTATTAAAATAAGTGATGATTTGAAGCTGATTTAAAATAGTAAATAACAATTATTATAATAATACAGAATAGAATACAAATAACTATTATCTGCCATAGCAAATTTACGAGTTCTCTTATGTGTTTATGTAATTAAACAGGCGATTTTCTAACTAATTTTCATGCAATTGCTTTACAACAATAAATGCAACAACCTGTCATTACATGTGATTTTATTATCTTTTTGCAAATACTTTACATTTGAAGCATTCGCAAACGTAATGCATTTTTAAAATTGATTCATTTCGAAAGAGAAACTTTGGAAAATGTAAAATATAAGTGCATAAGCCCTATGTACAAGAATTCTGCGCAACTTCTTATCAATTACCACTTGATAATTGATATGTATATAGGTAATTGATAAGCTATTTCGCAATAACAAATATATTTATATTTACAATATAAACAAATAAATTAAGTAAAATATTTATTTTACACCGCACATTCATTAAAAAACTGCAATTAAACAATAGAACAGCGAAAAATTAATAAATAATTTATTTTCCTTCAAAAATAACGGAGATGCATTCATATGTAGGTATGTATGGTTACTTACTTTTTATGCGCTGAAATTCACTTTCGATTGCATCTGCTTCAGCCTCCGTAAATACATTTTGAAATTCTAGCATTATATATACTGGTCCCTTTTTATAATTAATTGTTACTTCGGCGCGATTAATTTTTTATTTCTGTTTTGAGCGACACACAATCTATTGACAATTAAGTAGCAATGCCGTCGATCTATTGATGTTTCATTCGTAGCGCACTGACACTATTCAGACCAAATCAACCGGTTTCAACAAATACTAAAACATAACTAAACCAAATTAATTGTGTGAATCAGTTTAATACCGAGTAAGTGCTTCGTTCCTGTGTCGTACTAGCTGCATTTATTTAATTGCATCTTGTTGAGAATGTATGTATGTAGGTATTGTGATATACTTTAACAGAATGCATTCAGAAATTATGAATTTTCTATAGAGTACTGACGTGTTAACTTCTTACCTTCCTCCCTGATCCAACAACGAGACCATCAGCTGTTAAAATGTAAACAAATTCACAGCTGAGATTTTCTATGCGTGGTATACCCTCTACCATGAAATGCAGATTGGTTAAGACATATAAAAAAGTGTATTAATGGTACACTTAATATAAAATTAATAAATACAAGTGAAATTATTATTAATGCCGAAATTATTTTTTTTTAAATTTATATATGCTAAATAAAACTTTTCCACATTTGTTTAAAACGTGTGATTGATTATGTTCGTCGAATTTTACGATCAGCTGTTGTGTCTAATTGCACTTTAAGTAATATATGTTATAAAAAAATCGATAAAACACAATACTATCGGATGAAGTTATCAGCGCAATCAATTTCTTTATCATTCCTGGTCGTCTGCTCCACATATTCAATATTGTGAAATTTAAAAAAGTTTAAGTAAAACTGAAATAATAAATCAAGTAAAAATGGATAAGTGGATACGTGAACGTTTGAAAAACTGTCTGGATTTTGAAGTGCCAGATGACATGATCAAGTAAACATAATGTACTATTTCATTCCGCTATTTGTTAACGATGTCCTGCAACTCTTTTTTAGATACATTTTGTCAATGAAATCATCAACAGAGTTCGATGAGTACTTTGAAACTCTACTGAATTCAGAATGTGAAGATCATCGGTCATTTATGACGGATTGTAAGCAACGGCTTTTTAGCAAACCCCTGCAAAATAAACGTTCGCCACAACCTAATAATAACCAACAACAGAAACAAGCAAAATCTACTCAAAACAATGTACAAAATAAACAGAATCAAAATACTTTGACGCTGGACGGCAAATTTGGCAAACAACAGCAACAGCAACAATCACAAGGTGCTAAGAAGAAATCCAAATATGTCAATTTATACACTAGCGATGGCAGCGTTAGTGGGGAAGTGATAATGTTAAAAGGACGACGACTCTGTGATTGCCAGGCCTCTCAGCACAAGTTAATCAATAACTGTTTGGGTTGTGGCCGCATAGTTTGTGAACAAGAAGGTAGTGGACCATGCTTGTTTTGTGGCGATATTGTTTGTACCAACGAAGAAATGCAACTAATGAAAAGTGATTCCAAAAAGGGACAGAATCTGTTGAAATCATTGAAAGAGAAAGGCGGTGGAGAATCATTGAAAAAGGCATTGGAACAACGAGATCGGTTGTTGGAGTATGATCGGAATAGTGAGAAACGTACGACAGTTATTGATGATGAGCTCGATTATTTTGAGGTGGGCATTGGCGTTTTTAATTCAACTTCAACTTTAACTTTAATTCGTTTATACAGGAAAATTCAGTTTGGTTATCCGAATCAGAGCGTGCCAAATTCGAACAGCTGAAACAAGAAATGCATGACAAGAAACATGAGAGTCGCGCTAAACGTAAAATAAAGATCGATTTTGCTGGGCGCGAGGTGGAAGATGACCCACCCATTACAGCTGATTTTGAGAACCGTGTGTTAAAGGAAATTGCTCAAGCAAAAGCTGCTGCTGGTGACAAAAATAATTGGTCTAACCGAAAGAACACACAAAAAATTACACCGGACACATGTGGCACAGATCCAAATATGGGTGATGAACATCGTCCAGTTTATAAGCTTACTGCTGAAGGAAAGGCATTCGCTGCTGATGGGTCTGTTAACAAAGGCTTAGGAGAATGTTCATATAATCGTGTTCAAGATAAGGAGTTATTAGAGATGCAAGATATGCGTCACTGTCTTTCAATGCATCAACCATGGGCGTCCCTGCTTGTGGCCGGTATAAAGAAGTATGTATTGTGCTTGTTATAAAGCAAAGGGAAATATGTTTATTATAATTTTGAATTAGGCACGAAGGGCGTGTTTGGTATAGTGAACATCGTGGGCGCTTATGGATAGCATCAACCGTAAAAGATCCACATCCAGAAGAAATTGAAGAACTTAAAAACTTTTACAAAACTCATTATAATGATCCTAGTATTACATTTCCGGAGCATTATCCAACGGGTTGCTTACTAGGCTGTGTGCGTGTGGATGATTGTCTGGCACAAGAGGAGTACCGCGAAATATATCCAGATGGAGAGTCCGAAAGTCCATATGTCTTTATTTGCTCGAATCCACAGCAGCTACCAGTAGTTTTCCCTGTTAAAGGACAGCATAAAATTTGTACGTTTTTCTTTACTTAAACTTGTTATCGTTTTAACTTATAAACTAATCCTTGCAGATCAAATTGACCCCAAGATACATAATGCGGCTTGCAAAACACTACTCCGTTTGAAAAATACAAAAAACTAAGGTGATTTTCTTCTATAAATACGTTCTAAAATACGCTGAAGTTTGAACGCCTTGAAATGAAAAACTCAATTCTATGAAATAGAATAAAATTTTTTTTATAAATGTGTAATATTATAAAATATACAGAATTTCAGTAAATAAGCTAACTTTTTTTTATACTTTGTGTATATTAAAATATTCCACTTTTTTTCAATTAGTTCAAATAAAATTAACGGTAATAGATTTGCGTTAAAAATTATGGAATTAGTAAAAGTATTTAAAAATTATCTTATCTAATATCATAGTTTTTCAAAACATTAAGGAATTCTTTCATGTCTAGTTTTGTTAGTTTCTTCAATTCCTCAGCTGCATCATCGCTGACCAAATTGCTTTCCGGCATATCCAAATTGCCCACACACAAACCCAGCAGGTCATCCCAGTAGAAATATGTGCCACATACGAGTAATTGTGTGTTACGCACTAATATTTTCAATGATTGATTTCGGCGCAACATCTCCCGTCGCAAAACCAAGAGCTTTTCCTTTCGTTTCAGTGATATTTGGGACATCTGTGAGGAAATATATATGCCTGTGTTTTTTAAACAAGCACTCCTTCTAAATATTGCATTCACATCACACTCCCGCACCACTTCCACAAGTAGAGTTTGTCTATTGTTTTGTTGTCTATTTTTATTGCCAATAACACAAACATTTTCCAAAGCCACATTCGGCAGATCAAAACGTTCCCTAAACAATTGCTCTACAGCTGTTTGCGGCTGTTGATCTGGTCCTATTGGTATATTATTAATAATAAGTTTACGTTTTCGCACTATTTTTTCAAGCGTGTGAAGTTCGCGTTGTAAAACTCGTTTACTCTGTTCCGACTGAGACAGACGTTGACGCATTACTTCAAGCTCATTTTGTATGGTTTTATATTTATCCACTTTTCTTTCTTCAACTTCATCTTCATCATTAAGCCCGTCATGAACGCTGGTCGAACAAGGTGAACTTTGGCAAGAACGCGCTTGGTTAATCAAATTTTTAGATACCTCGCTCAATTCTGCCTTTGTTGCGAATGACTTTAGCTTTTCATCAAACATTTTGCTTATTGTTTGGAGGGTTTTCTTCGATAAATTCACTTCAGACGTCGAAATATCGTTTTTGTTGGGTTGAGAATCAATTGAATTTTCGTTGGTATCATTTAAATCTGTATTAGAGTTCGGTTGGGAATTTTCGGTGGTTTCTGAATTCTGCTCATTTTCGACCGCATCAGTTTCTATTTGTGTAGTATTTGTTTGTGTATTTTCTAAGCATGTACTAACATCAAAATAACTTTGTTCACTTGGTGCCGCTGGTGACTTATTTGCCAATAAGTTCATGTTCCTACTATGTTGTTTTAACAATTTGTAGTTTTCATACATTTTGTGTACCTCAGGGTGTGAGCGTTTCATGTGTTTTATAAAGTTGGACGAAACATTTTTGTGACCACGTAGTATAACTTGGCAAGAGACGCATCGTGCGGTAAATGTATCGCCTTGTGAGTTAATGTCATCTGGCTACAAATGAACATAAATAAACACAACTGCAGCGAAATACAACAATAAAAAAAGGATATGTTTATACATACAACTTCGAAAAACGGTGGCGAGAATAATACCGCGCTTTCTCCGCGCCGATAACGCTTAGCCGGTTTCATCTCCTGTTGACCAGCCACAGTATTTTGAAATTGTGTGTACAAAGTCTGATGCATTGGTGCTATAAAACCAGAGCTTTGTGATTTTGGATTCTGATTTTCCTGACAATAACTGCCACCTCCGCTCGCATATTCATTTCCTACACTGATATTATCGAAATGACGTTTTTGTCCACTACCTGGGGTTATCACGCCAGCCGGTCCAATGAATATTTCCTCACAATTTTCGTATTTAATAGTGGGCTCCATAACAAAAGTCAGCTTTTTCGCATTTATTCCGCACATATATAAAACAAGTTTGTCATATCGATTTTGGAAAATGTAAAACTACAATTATTTTGATTATCAGTAATGGGTTCAAATGTTGCCAGAGTTCGGTGTTAACTTTTTCTTAGTTTAATGTAAACATCAGTTATATTTTGTATACAAATTTGTGTTTTGATTATTGCCGAATTTTAAATGCCGTACTTCGTAGTTTTATAATATTTATATCACTTCAAACCTTTTATAAACTTTTAAATATCACGCACTTTAAATGTGTGGGAATGGGAAATTTTGTATAAGTTTTTTAAATGTCCCTTTCTCAATAGCAACACTGCGCGATGAAAACAAACACGAAATTTGATACCAAAAATAGGCAATAATAAAATATAACTAAACGCGAGACGATAAACTAAAGCAAACAGAAAACAAATAATGTAAAATAAAGGAATCTTTTGCATTTTCACAGCATCTTAACTCTGATTGGAAAACTATAAATTTCAATTAATTTACTAGAATAGACTGAGAAAGAAATGTTTACATAGTGAATTTGTATGTACATATATTATTTATGAATGGAAAATTGTGATTTTTAAGCAGGCTGAAGTAAATGCAAGAGTTCATGTAGTTCTTAAATAGAATGCATCAAAGGAGGATAATTACCAATAAGAATTTGAATATTTCAGAGACTCTTGTTATCATACAAAGTGAAAGTTTACGAAATTACTATCAGAGTTAAATTTGTGTATTTTTATAAACACTATTACGTGCAAAAAATTATTTAATATAAAACGTCTCACTAAAAGCGACAACTTTCGTTGTAAACAAAACTAAATTGCATACACGAAAAAACTCCAATGGGAGCCCCAAACAATAAGTAATAAAAAAGAAACTACTACCATTAACTCGCCGATTTTGTGTTACTTATATAAATTTCTCAGCTCTCAGCGAATTGTTCCAACGCGCTCTCCTATAATGCCCCCTTTGCGCCAAAAAGTGGTGTTTTGCGTTCTCTGACATTTGGAGCTGTCATATTGACAGTCGTGTGCGGTAGGTGATTGCTTGTGCATTTGTGAAACGCTTCTTGCCATCATCATTTTCAAAGTTATTTTGTGCTATCTATTGTGTATTGTGGCTTAAAAAATGTTGCTGGCATACAAATTATAAATTATTTTAACACAATTGCGTTTTTTACAAAGTTCTTAAACGAAAAAGCACATCAACTGCCTATTTGATGCTCACTACAATGTCACTTGAAAAGCAGTAAAATTGAAAAAAAAAAAAATTATGTTTTAGTGGGAGGTAACTTGAACAAAGCACACATAGATACAAAGTGAAAGTGTTTATTTTTGCGTGTATAAAATATTTGTGAATTTAAAAGAATTGCAACTAATGTGTAACTAATAACGAAGCTTTTATAATTGTGCAAAACCACCGTCCAGTGAATATTTCGTCTTCCTGCCTTTTTATTTTGTTCTAATCTGTGAATTGTGCAAAAAAATTGCAGTTACCGCTGACCCCTCCCTCTTAACGGTATTTAATTTTTCGACCATTCGCCCCATATAGTGTTGTGTGCTCTCGCAGATATTAAATAAAATAAAAAACTTTTGCGAATTTTATAGAAATTAAAACCGCAAACTTTCGAAGGGAGAGGAAACTCAAAAATTTAATCAAAATGTATCGCATTGGGCCGATTAGTCGTAAATCGAATTTTCATTTCCGTGAAAAATTCCTTATTGGTTTGGTGTTAGCTACGCTATGTCTACTCTGCTTCGGTGGTATATTCCTCCTGCCCGATAATTTTGGCGGTGAACGCGTTCTGCGTGTTTATAAGCAATTCCAAAAAGCCGGTCCTGAAATGTTCATACCGGCACCACCGCTCGCTGCACATGCACCAAAAGACGCAGATCCACATTTTATGGGCGACCGTCAGAAATTGCAAGCTAAAATCAAAGAAGAATTAGGTGAAATATTAGATAAGCCAGAACTGCAGCAGCAGCAACAACAACACCAACAAGACGCTGGTTATGATGGCGAGGAAATGGGCGTAGGCGATGATGGACAACAGCAACAACAAGGCGCCGCACCACCTTTAAATGGTGAAGGACCACCTGAAAGTATAGCTACCGCCGGAAAAGGACAAAATAGCAACAATGAAGACGCGGCAGCACGCATGGATAACAACAATTTACCAGTGGGAAAAATTGCTAGTTTGACAATCAGCCCCAGCGCAAACGCCGATCCGGATTCAAAAGTGGAAGAGAAGCGTCAGAAAGTTAAAGAGGTAAGTAAGTATGTAGGGATTAGAACTTATGAGTGTGTAAACATTTTGACTTACATATGTATGTACACATGTACATACATACATACATATATGCATTTAATACAATATATGCAAGTATAGTCATTATCAGTAATTGCCTTACTTAAGTACTTTGAATTACTTTGATTGGCCATTCTTAACGCCATGTTAGCGATAAGCACCGACCTTGTTGTTGTGTTACTTCGACGAGTATGTGATTTCTGTGCTTTCAGCACCAACAAACGCTCATATCTGTTATAATTTTCAAGTGCACCGCCTGTGTCTTGCAATTGTAATAAATAGTTATAATGATTTTATATTAATAGATAAACGTGTGTACACGCCTCGTTATTTAATCACACGGACTATTTAGATTAAATTGATTGTAGAAATAAAATTGTACATACATAAGTAGTATGTTCATATGTATGTTTTTACTTGTGTCAGAAGTTGTAATACGTCCCTTATAACAGTTATGAATCCGTACAACAAAGCTTAACATATGAATAAAAAGCCCCAAAAATGCTCCTCTAAGCCAGGGCTACAATTTCCGAACATATTGATTAGATCGGGTGTCATAATAATTAGTTGTCATATCACAATATCAAAATATTATTAATAACTGTATTTTTTACCCTTTCATGTTATAATAAATACACATGTGAAGGGCATTATAACTTCGGAACGGCTGAAGTTAACACTATTTTTTATATTTAAATGAATTTATTCAACACTTACCTTCACTACAATTCTCACCCATATAAACCTACTTCTGTGGGGCATTCGCTGTGTTACCAAGTGATCAGTCGCCAAGCGGTAGGAGACCAAACGTCTTATTTACACACTACTGACCCACTTGATGTGCTGTGTCAGCAAACAAGCAAACACATATTCAGCATTGTTGTTTTGCAATTTTACTTCAGAAGACGATAATTTTTTTTGTATATTTTTTTTGCTAGTTTTTGTTCTCCTCAGCGCTATTTATGTAAATGTATATAGCATAGGCCTATGCGTAAATTTTAATGACGCACACATTAAAAATCTCATTCTTTTTTTAGTGAGAGTAGCAGAGGAAGCATATGTTTGCTGAATCTTCCGCAGCTCGTAGAGGCATGCTATTAAATGATTGTCTCAAGCGTTCACGTTGTGGAACCTGAAATACACCATATCTGATTAGCGCTGTTAATTTATTCATTTTTATTCGTTCTTAGCCACTGTGGTTTCGTGTTTTTTGCGTGCTTTCAACTTTCAATTTCTTTGTGTTGAAGTGTTCTCTCAGGCGTTCAAACAACTTTTTTTTGTGTAGCGAACTTTTGTTTGAATAGACATAATATATTACTTTGACTTGTGCTTCTAGGCGATTTCGTTGTTTGTTTATTGTTTTTTTTTTTAGAGTTGTAACAATAACAACTTACTGTAAATTGGCCTACACTTGATAAGTTCTTATTACGTCCACTAATGTAGTTACTTTTAATTTCATTATTAGTAATATTATGCACAAACATATGTACATATGTATATAATTAGATATGCATATATAAATATTTATTTATTTGCGTTTCTTCTCTTAACTTTTTCATTACTTTCACAAATGTTTTTTATTTATTTTTGTTTGCGCCGGCAAATAACCCTGTTTCCGTTCGATCTCTCGTTTTCGCTGTTTCTCTAAAGCTTCTTCCAACGAAATCGAGCTAAATAACATACAGAAAACAAAAATAAACAAAGTAAAGCGGAATAAAAAGATTTCGCTAAGATTTCGAAATTGTATCTCGACATTAGTTACACTCTCACTACACAACGCGTGTATTTTTAAAGCGCAGCCACTTCCTCAATTTCTTTATTATCGTTTCTGTTTTAATTTTTATGTACACATGTGTATGTATGTATATGTGCATTTTGTTTCATTTTATTATGCAAGCAATTTCGTATTTTATACCACAACACTTTTATTGAAAACGATTCCAAATTAAGATCATAAATTTGCTATACCCTGTTGAGTGGAATTTGCCGCTGGCAGGAATGTGCTTCAAACTTAGTTGAAATTTGTTTAAATGGCAAATTTATTTACAAATTTCAACTTTAAAATATTTGTTAAAAAATATGTATCTAAGCAGGGTTGCAAATTTTGTTGTTAAAAATTTTTGGTTAGAGAATTAGATTTTAAATTTTTAACTACGATTTTATGTCTTTTTTCATCCAGTGTTTGGGATTTAATTTTTTGTTTACTTTTTAATCCGTTATGAGCGATTAGAACTTTTTTATTTTTCAATTAAATAAAAAATTTATTTTTAATTTTTCAATCTAGTATTGGGATTAATTTTTTTTTTACATTTCAATACATTATTTGCGATTAGAATTTTTTTGACTCAATCCGATTAAACATTTATTTTTAATTTTTCATTCCGGTATTTGGGATTACAAATTTGAAAATTATTTATGTTACAATTTTCAGGATTACTAAAAAGTTTTAGTTTATGCAGAACCCCATGGTTAAATCTCCAAAATAATAGCCCTTGGCCGGATAAAATCTCGGTGATTTCCGGTATTGTGAAACTGGCTATCGTGAGAGTCGAGGAACCTTATCTTCTTCTTCCGTTAACAATATATTTTTTTCCTATAAATAAAATGTGGTAAACTAAAATTTCTTTCAAAATTTGACCCATCTTATATATCAGGTCGTTTTTTAGTCATTTCCTTGTAAATTCACCTCTCAATTGTATCCATATATTGGCTTGAAAAAGTATTTTCGTATTTCTAATCAAACTACCGAAATAATAGTTTTCCTGATATTTTTTCAAATCTAATTTATAAGCTTTATAGTAAATCGCTTTGGCTTAAATCTTATCTCAATAATATCGTTGAGAGCTTCTAGTATACTTATATGTATGCCCTCGAAAGAGCTGAGAATGCCGTCTTATTATAAATATCCAAATATATGTATTTACGTGTATGTCTGTATGTTTATATAGTGTATACTTGACATTTTGTAATTTTAAACCAACTAAAGACCCCTCTTATTGATTGTCCACAATTAATCTAGTTACATATTTGTCCACTGAACATCGTAAAATAAAGTGAAGTACCAAAACTTTTTATCAGAAATGCAAAGAAAATGCAGAATTTCTTTGTCCATTGCACATTTGAAAGCTATTACATATTGACAAATATAAATTGCGTGCTTTTAAGCGTCTTTTTACTATCTTGTTGGTGCTTTCCCGTTAAAATGTTTGTTTTTGTTTTGCTATTGCTTTTACGCTTGGTTCAGAAACACGTTTTTATTAACTTTTTTGCATGCTTAAATACTTTCACATTCATTTTGCGTTTAATACTCAGATATTAATGCTTAAAGGGTGCTCTTTTTGGATGGTAAAATTATATTTCAAACAAACTAGAGAAGAATTTATTAAGGGGCTAAGGTGTCGGTCGTATTACCATACCAATTATACAGCGTTTATTATTATTTCAATAAATTCAATAAATCATTCAATAAAGATACCGCAAGACTTTTTTGACAAACTAATATTAAAAAAAAAACACTTGTCCATTTACGTATATAAATCTAAATCTGTCTTGCGATCGAATCTTTGCATCATTCCTTCCACTAAATTGACTTAATATCCGCTATTGAGCCGAATGCTCATTTCCAGCTGGTTGTTATTGTTGTTGTTGCCGGCAGAAAACATTCCCGAAATAATATCGAGGCATGGTTTCGGGTTGACTGGATAAAAATCCGTGTCCGTTTCGGTTTCTTACACCTGAATGCCGTGGAAACGGTCTGGTCTTGCTAATTCAGCGGAGACTCCCATTTATCAGACATCAATAAAACGTACAGACAATAGCTTATAAAGTCTGTAAGTAAGTTTTCAAGATTCCAAATTTCGAATTTATGTAACTGTTTAGTCCTCATCCTGAAGTGTTCCGTAAGTTTGCTGCACAAAATGCGTGTTTTTGATATAAATTTCCACGATTTTTGAATATTTTTCCATTATAAGTTTTTTACGGCAATTTACCAAAGTATACTGCACCTAATGGCTTATTCACACACAGCTTTCGCTTCGCTTTGCTTCAACAGGAGTCGTCATTTTTATTAGAAAGAAGCTCGGCAGCAAAGCGTTCATTTTGACATACCGTTTGTCTCTTCGCTTCGTTGTCAAAGTATGAATTGTCAAGGAAAGCGCGGAAAGTAGTATGTGATTCAGCCATAAATGTCAAATTCATGCATATACTTTGACAGTTATCCATCTAGGAAGTCACATACGTCTAAAAACACCCTGTATAAACAGATTTATAACTTACAAATATGTAAAATAATAACTTCGCTCTCATAAACCATATTTTATACACGTCTATTTGTTTATGAAAGTTAATATAGATATGTACATAAGTACATACACACATGCTTGGAGAAATCTTGTCTAGCTGCCATCGTATAGTGTAATATTACTGGTTGTATTATGCAGTTTTTACGACATCACAATTATGACAAAGTACATACATACATACATATATACACAGTGTCTAAGCAGTCTACACTTCTTGTCATTAACATTTTCTTGACTTGTTGATGCCAAGTGACAAATGTTTGTGCGGCAGTAAGATAAGACTTTTCTACAGCCATAATTGCTATGGCCGGCGTGTTATTTAGACGACTAATTTTAAAATCAATAACAAAATTTACTTCTCCATTTCCTGGATAAAACTTTCTTCCTCTCAAAAAAACTTGAGCTGCCAAAAATTGAACCCAATATCGTGAAAACTATATAATCCAGATTTTTTTTAATAATAACTGAAATTTTTTATCTAAATATTCAAAATATTCTACAATTTATCGATTGCTTTTTAAAACGAAATTAAGGGGGTATTCTAGTCTAGAAGCATGAATTTCAGGTAATTTTTAAAGTGTCGTAAAAAAAAGGCAATTAATATTTTTACCATACATTTTTTTATTAGTTATTTGTTAATTTTAGAAGAGTAGAGAAAAAAATTAAAATCTAAAAGAAGTAAAAAATTTCAAAAATTATGAGCTGACGAAGTGGGGGGTCTCTAAAAATTTCCACGTGACCATACCCATTATTTCAACCCTCCTAGTTATCTGAAACCAAAAAGAAAAAAAGATTATTAATCTAGAATAATGTTGCAATGGCCGGAACTACGGAAAAGTGGGAAAAAAATTTTCACAAAATGTCGACTGCCTAAAAAAAAGTTTTTTTGGATCACTTTTTCTGACTATTTCGAATTTTTTAAAAATAATAACAATAAAAATTTGGGGACGGGGCTAGTTCTAACTATAGGCAAGCCTATAAAGAAGACTCTATAAAAATTTCAAGTAAATCGGTCCAGTAGAACCTGAGAAATCGTGGGTATCGTTCCGAAAAAGTCAGTTTTGAGGAAAACGCGTTTAAAGTTTCTCCTATCGGCCGAACCAGTTTGGATGGCGGGTCAGAAAAATGCCTATATCTGCGAAAATAATTTGAATTTTGAAAAATCCTCTTGTACACATATTCTTGAATAGTTAAACTTTGAACAAAAAAAAAAAACGATTTTTTTAAATTGTTTGACTAGAATACCCCCTTATTTTGGTGTTCCAAACTCAGTTTTTTATTCCAATATCATTACCCCCTCCAATATATGTAAGTTATAGAATTTTGTTTTTTCCAACTCAAAACAACTGAAATCACTCACTTATTTACATGCCTGTGTGTTTATTGTTTGTATCAACTATACCTATGCAAATATTTATCTATTCGCCGATCATTGTTGATTTTACGCGATAATTTTTCGCTTGAATTGCATTCAATGTTTCCTCTCCCGGCGTTGAATTGTTGTCTAGAGCAATGAACTTTTATAAGTTATAAAGTTGCGTTTGCCTCTAACCACATGCATTTGTACATATTTACACTCAGTTATATTATCTATGGGCCCACACTTTACACATGTGTTTAGTTTGTTTAAAATCACTTTTCATGTAAAAAATCGAATTTAATTTTCATTGGAAGCAATCGGAAACCTGTTGGGCAATTATTGTTGATTGCAATTTTTCCACTTGATTCGAGGATTTTTTACAATAAATAAAATTTCTCATTAAAAGCAACTATTAGTAAGAATTTTTATTTAATACCCTCAAATAAAAACAAAATTTTAATGAGCGTAACAAAACTCATCAGTTGTAAGATTTGAGAGTTTGATAATACAGGGTAGGCTATTTAAAGTTGACCCATCTGGCAACGCTGTAACTTTTAACAGCGCTGACAAATCGGCTAATGTCATACCGCGTTAGAAGCGTCATTCGAAGACAATTTATACCATGGAACAGTACACTCCAAAAGAACGCGCTGAAATTGTTCAGCTTTATATTCAAAATAACTTTTCAATTGTGTTAACTCAACGTGCGTTTCGCAAAAAAAATAAAGTGAAAAGTGCTCCAGTTAAGAACACAATTAAGTCTTTATACGCAAAATTTGTGAACACCGGTAATCTCAGTAATGCCAGTCATGCATCCAGACAACGCACAAGACGTTCTGATGAAAATATCGAAGCTGTACGAGCCAGTATTGAGGAGACTCCATCGACATCGAGTTATCGCCGCTCTCAGGAATTAGACATCTCTCGCACCACTCTCCGACGCATAATTCATAAAGATTTGAAGATGTTTCCATATAAAATTCAAATGGCACAAAAACTAAACCCAGCTGATTATCCGCGACGCCTTAATTTTGGCAAATGGGCAAATGGGTCAACTTTAAATGGCCTACCCTGTACTTGTAGAGTCTAGTGGAGAAAATTCAAGTTTAACTTGATAAAATACATACGAATGGCATATACTACTATGAGCAAAAATAGTAAGACCTAAGACCTTGTTCATAATATTAAAATTCTTTATTTATTCTTCAAAATATATGTCGACTCGCTGAAAGTAATCCCCCTTGGCCCCAATATACTTGTGCCAACGTATTTTCCATTCCTCGAAAAAGTAGTTAAAATCAATTTCGGGAATAGGCTCCAATGCGCGTAGCGATATTAAAATATCTTCAATTTACTCACAACGGTTTCCCCACAGTCATTTGAGTTGATGAATAGCCAGAAGCTCCAGCTAGCACGGAGCTAAATCAAGCGAATGCAGTAGTCGCGGCACGATATTGATTGAAAATTTGGCGAGAAAATCACAAAGAACCAAGGCAGTAGGCGACGGCGCATTGTCGTGGTGTAAAACCCAAGGATTGTCGGACCATAATTCCGGCCTTTTTTACGAATGGCTTCACGCAAACGACACATAACACTCAAATAGTATTCCGCGTTGACCGGTTGACTGGTTGGCCGGTCGCAAGGAATTCGAAGTGCACCAAATCTCGATTATCGAAGAAAACTCTCAACATAACCTTGATTTTTGACCGGCTTTGATGTGTTTTTTCGGCTTCGGCTCACCTTTGACACGATATTCGTCCGATTGATCATCAGTTTCCGGGTCGTAAGCATAGATCCAAGACTCATCGCCAGAAATAATACGTTTCATGATATCCTGGTAGTCAGCATTGTTTTCACTGATCCCTCCGATATTTTAGCGACGCCAGTAAGATCTCTGACTGTTAATCACCGATTTCCAAGCACCAATTCCTTTATTTGTAGTCAGAAGGTGCAAGCTCTGGGGCTAAACCCGCCCAGAGCTTGAGCCTTCTAATCTATTATTATATTATTATCTATCTTATGGGTTTCCTCGGGTAAAAAAAAGACTTTTTTCAACAAAGAAATTCTGAAATTTTTGGAAAAAAATATTTTAAACTCGGCCATTGCGACACCATTTCCGGTGGCCCCTCGGAAAAAAGAATTGTATCTTCATGAAGATCGGTTGAGTTGTCCTTGAGAAATCTTGTCAACCGACTTCAAATACATAGTTACGTGAAAAATGCGTTTAAAGACGGCGCACTTAGCCTAGCTGGTTTCGAGCGCTCAAGTTCTCAAGGCTGTATCTCCGAAACTATTACTCGAATCAACCAATTCAGGACAATATTCTAGAGGTGCTGCAGAATTTAATAGGATAAAACACCCATAAGGCGTGTGAGGCAAAACTTCCCAGCCGCAGCTTTCCAAATAGTTTTTAACCCGTCCTGCAATATGCGACCAAAAATATCGCCTCGTGTCTAGTCGCTAATTCAGGCAGTTTTTAGGCAATCGCTCGCTTTAGGTTGATAAGTTGTTGTCGGTAGCGTTTCTCATTAATGATTCTATCAGGTTTTAGAAGCTCACAATACAGCACGCTCTTCTGATCCCATTAAATACATACATAGTATACACCTTGAGTATCGAGTAATGTTTTCAGTTCCTCAATTTTTTTGGTCACCCAGAACGTTCTTCGTCTTCGAAGCCAAAATCAAAACCTAACCTCACTAAGCTAGCGGCTGAACACCATAAACCTTCACCGAAATACGATTACTTTCGGCTGATGTTTTCTTCATATTAAAATAAAGAACAAGAACTTTTCCTTTTTGGCAAACCAATTGACCCAATAAAATTAGTTATTTCAACTTAAAACATCAAAGAATATTTAATATCGTAAAAAAAATCTGTTAAGGCTCAACCTCTTTGCCCAGCGAAAGCTCCCTTTAACAGCAGAGCTTCCACATGACAATCGTTAATTTTGCGTATTTATTGGCGCTTGCTTTCCCATCGAATTAATCTGAATTATAAATAATATATATATATACATATGTATGTAGTGATACTATACTTAGAAATACAACATTATACGCTCATCTATCGCTTACGCCCCACAGTTTTTGCCCGAAAATGTTCATTTATATGTGTTTTTACGCGAATTCAGTCACTGAACAAAGCAACTAATGAATAAATTTCCATTCTGAGACGTTGTGTTGTCAACCACTTTGCTTGCTATTGATTTCAAATTCCATTATAATGGCGCTTTAACTTGTTCCACACACAACGCAGCTCTGCTCAGTTGATCCGTCAACCCATCACTTATTACTCTCTATCGCAATCTCACTTAGAGAAATCGTTGTAATACATAGATTCTCATTTTGTGAGTGTCGTCATTGCAGCTGTCAATTTTGTCGGCAAATGTTTGGTAATTCATCTGTAATTCTACACTTCCTCAGAACCACACTTATCAATGAAATAATTTCTTATCTCATTCAACTTGATGTCAGCTCATACGTGTTTTTTGTGGTCAAGTCTCTTTTTTCTTTCTTCAAGTACTCTTTTGGTTTGATTTAGTAGGTTTCCGTATTTTTTTTATTATTTTTATGTAAGCCTATACTCTGTTAGTCAGTTGATCTCAGCATAAGAAAAATAGTGTGTTTCAAAGCTATCTCTTTATCTCCCCCATACTTGCAACAACAAAAAAGTACGCGGTTTGCCCTTCAGCTTTGCTGCTTCTTTTTATTGTTATTATTTATTGCCATTTTAAATTATTTTTTTATTTTAATTAGTTTGTAGATATGTACTTTACATTTTATTTTATATATTTCAATAACTAGTAATAAGTTCACGTGGCTCACGATCATTAATTTTAATAAAATATAGCATGCTAACCACAATGGGAACTACATCCAGATAAAATTAATTGATTTTTCTCGTTTTGAAATCGAGGTACATCCGTTGACCGTAACCACTAAATTGCAATAGGTGTAACTCTTCTGATTATATCGATGAATTACTGCTCTACAACAAGAAACATATCTACATATGTATGTACAAGTGTATAGCGTTTCGAAAAGTATAACAAAAATGCGTAATTTGCGAGGGTTGCGAGTACCAAAAGTGAGCTAATCGATAAATTATGCGTACTTGGCAGACTTCTTAAATGTATGTACATAAGTATGAACATATAGTACAAAATATACCTTATTTTTATGTAAAATCCTCTTACAGGTAGAGTTCCAAAACTACATCTGATCAAAATTGACCCGGACTGCCAATATATTATATACAAATATATTTTCCCGTGTTTTAATACAAATCTTCAATAGACCCTTTTGACCCAATACATGGATGCCAACGCTCAATGCGATTTCCATGTACTTGTTACGTAGAAGTCTTTTTTGGAATGGCATTTAGTTCCTCGACGCGGATTTTTCATTTTCGTAAACAAATATGGAGGTAGAGCTCTAAAACTACATCTGATCAAAATTGAACCGGACTGACAAAAAACTATATTTTTTCGTATTTTAACACAAATCTTCATTATATTTGAGTTATTCCATGCGGGCCTACGCTTAATCCGATTTTTCATGCATTTTTGATCTATGTATAAGTCTTGCTTGAGATGACCTTCAGTTCCCCAACGCGAATTTTTCACTTTTGAAAACAAAAAAAAGTCACAACCGCCAAATCTGGCGAGTACAATCGCTAAGCGATGACTCTCGTTTCTTGTTCGGTCAACAAGTCAGTCACGTTCATGCTAGAATATATCGGCTCATTATCGTGATGAAAAAATCATGCATTTTCTGTCAAAATTCAGTCGATTACGATGATTTGCTTGACACAGACCACTCAAAACGACCAATGCATCGTTTGACATTTAGGAACGAATTTATGGTAAACCACACTACAGTAATCGAAGAAAACGATGAGCCTTGACTTGATTTTTCAAGGCTTTGACTTGTTTTTTTTTATCAATTTAGTTTTTGGAGAGCCTTTCGATAGACTATTAGACCGCCCATCTTATCACCAGTAATGATGCGTTTGATGAAAGTAGGATTCTCGGTTACGTTGCTAAGACATTAAGATAGGTGGGTGGACAACTCGAATTTTGAAATTGTCCATTCGCAATTTACATGGGTCAGTCCGGGTCAAATTTGATCAGATGGTATATGTACATATGTACATATATAAGGTTTAGTAAAAGAAAATCCATTATATTTGCATTAAATTGAATGTTATATTTATCATAGTTATGTAGGATGATCCGACTTAGGTCAAATTTGTTGGATAACTTGAAATTTTGAAGGAAATTTTACCATGCCACTCTCAGAGAAATCCTCATAAGCTAATTTTGAGGCAAACTATTAACCAGTAAAATCGTATGCTATACACAGGAACAAGTATTAAACACTTAGTGCCAGGTTCAGACTTTAAGGTAGACGCTTAAAAACCTCCCAACAAATCTCCCGGATCTTCTAACGAGTCACTATCGATGTGTGTTGTCTGATATTGTTCTTATGGTTATTCCCATTTTGAGTCGCTTAGCTTGATATAACGAATTTTTTTTTTACTGGACCTTATATAACATAATAATACAGGGTTTGTTCGGAAAGTAATAGGACTGATTTTCTTCCGCTGCGACTGTACTTCGGAGCGTGCGCGCACCGACTGGATTCGGTAGAGGGCGTTCCTAGCTAACGAACGAGCGGCTGGTCAGTTGTCTCCGAGCACCTGGAGAGTTAGGACAAACATTTTCGCACGACGTGTTTCTGGGAGTGGCGCAAGCCAAAAATGCAGCGTTCGTTAGAGCAGAGGTACGCGATTAAATTCTGTGTGAAACTCGGTAAATCTGCGGGTGATACGTTTGATGATCAAGCAGGCTTACCCAGATGTTGCTTTAGCAAGAAGTGTGTTTCAGTGACACCAGGCCTTTTTGGAGGGCCGGGAAGTGGTCGCTGATGAAGACCGGAAGAATGAACAAGTCCAAAGTGAAAACGATGCTCATTGTCTTTTTCATCGTCCACCATGAATTTGTTCCTCCTGGACAACCCCTCAACGCCTAGTTTTACGTGGAAGTTCTCAAGAGACTCAAACGAAGTGTTAATCGGGTCCGACAAGACATCACAGCCGATTGGAAGTTCCACCACGACAACGCCCTGGCTCACACCGCCTTTCTTGTGAAATGCTAGCTAACCAAGGCCGACATTCCAAGCAGTATGCACCTCGCGTCCTAAATCTACTCCGGAGAATGCGTTCCGTGACGCCTTCAATGATTGAAAATCGCGCTGGTAGCGCTGCATCGCCCGATTGGTTCAATGAATTTTTTTAAATCGACTCAATCCTATTACTTTCCGGACAAACTCTGTAGACCGAAACATTGAGCGAAAGCAATTAATTTAATCAACGCTCCAATTTATTAATAGCCCCATTGAAATATCAATTAAAATTCAATGAATTCCTAAAATGACAAATGACTACCTCCAATTCATCATTTAGTACATCTATATTGCTGTACACATGTAACAGTTATTGCAACAAATTGCTTACGCGACTCTCGCCAGTGCCACACTGATCTCCCACAAAGGCCACCGCAAGCGCCGTTAAGCCATCCCCCGGGGCAAGCTTTTTCGGTGCGACACATTGAACTGCAATTGAATTAATCGGATGATGTTAGTGCCAATTGCGATAAGCAGCTGTTAGCAACCTGTTGCGCTGCGACACCACTTGGCACAATATGTGGCCAATATGCCATCGAATGTCGCTGAACCTACACTTTCCATCACGACAAGCTGCCCGGCCGTAAACCAATATGCAGGCCCCTTACGCCTGCCCACTAGGCGCACTCAATGCTTTGGTAGCGAAATGAACGAAGGAGGGGGGAGAAATGTTTGGCAAAAAGCGCTGACCGTGGTGCTTGGCACTATAACGGTACCTACCGAATGTTTACATATCGTTTCGTTTCTGGTCGTGTGAGGAGGTAGTTGGCGGGCTGTGTGTGTGCCTTGCCGGCCGCTATTGACCGGCTGACGACAAATAGTTGCCAATTTATGTTTTCTTCGTTTTTTTTATTGTTTCGACGCTGTTAATGAAATTTCCGACTAACGACAAAGGAATAAACATAAAAAGTGGCTAAAATTGTTCGGCGTGTAATTGCCGTTGTTTGCGTTGCCAGTTTTTGTGCTGTCGAAAAATTACGCGCATTTAGTGTTGCTCTGGCCCTATTAACGTATCATATATGTATGTGTATATGTATGTAGCAGCGTTACTGGTGGGCAGCGTGGGCGACAGCAATCAAAAAAAGCTATGAAGCGTGTCAATGGCCATTGGCCCCGTTAGCTTTGGTTCCAATGTGCCTAACGAATCGTAAATATAAATAATTGTTTTTGCTGTTGTCATCATTTTTAGCATTTAAAATTTAGTGCCGGCCACCGGTTGACCACCACTTATAATTATATTCATACGTACATACATACATATAAATATATATCAATATGTCTGCCTTATTATAATGCAATTTGGTGCCATGAGCATGTCGTTAGCCGCTTTAGTAGTGGAGCTGTGCGCGGAAATGCTTAGCATAACAAAGTAGCTAAGTAAATGGTAACAAGTGCCGGGTTGGCGTGTCGTAATTGTTCTTTTTTAAGTTTCCAGGTGAAAGTTTACCGTTGGTAGGTATATGCTTTAGTGCAGGAAAGCTTTTCTAAGTCTCCCTTGATTCGCTTTGAAAAATTTCCATTGAAATTTGAAGATTATAGATCACTCTGAAATTGAGAGGGAAGTGGTTGTCTCTTGCTTTAAGGGGGTATTCTAGTTTAAAAGCATGAATTTCAGGTAATTTTTAAAGTGTCGTAAAAAAAAGGCAATTAATATTTTTACTATAAATTTTTTATTAGTTATTTTCCAATTTTAGAAGAGTAGAGAAAAAAATTAAAAAGTAAAAAATTTCAAAAATTATGAGCTGACGAAGTGGGGGGTCTCTAAAAATTTCCACGTGATCATACCCATGATTTCAACCCTCCTAGTTATCTGAAACCAAAAAGAAAAAAAGATTATTAATCTAGAATAATGTCGCAATGGCCGGAACTACGGAAAAGTGGGAAAAAAGTTTTTCGCAAAATGGCGACTGCCTAAAAAAAAGTTTTTTTGGATCACTTTTTCTGACTATTTCGAATTTTTTAAAAATAATAAAAAAAAAATTTGGGGATGGGGCTAGTTCCAACCATAGACAAGCCTATAAAGAAGACTCTATAAAAATTTCAAGTAAATCGGTCCAGTAGAACCTGCGAAATCGTGAGTATCGTTCCGAAAAAGTCAGTTTTGAGAAAAACGCGTTTAAAGTTTCGCGTTCCGGCCGAACTAGTTCGGATGCCGTGTCAGAAAAATGCCTATAACTCTGAAAATAATTTGAATTTTGAAAAATCCTCTTATAAACATATTCTTGAATAGTTAAACTTTGAAAATATAAAAAAAATCGGTTTTTTTAATTTCTAGACTAGAATACTCCCTTAAACATTTAATTGATCCACACGCTGTTTCACAGTTGTAATGCTCATGTTGCACGCCAATAAAAATAGTAATAAAAACCCATATTTTTTCAATCTTCTTCGCCAAGAAATTGGTTTTGTATTTGGATAATTTGGAAAGATATAAGAGCGACCTGTCTTTCCCGGTCTCATACGAGTAGATTCAAGTAGAGCATTCTCTTATGACATTATAAGGTATTTTAGAAGTAACAGAGAGAGATTATTTTAACTCCTATCCTCATTGCTGCAACATGTTGCTCATAGTATAATAGCTTTGTCCAGCTGAAGGTCCGAGATTGAGATAGGGTTATGTATACAGGAACGATCAGGATGACGAGGCTTGTTGGAATTCGAATGTCCGTTCGTCTGTCTGTGCAAGCTGTAATTTGAGATATCCTAATGAAACTTGGTTCAAGTGCTCCTTCACAAAAATGGAGGACGAGTTCGTCAACGGGTACTTTTTTTTTGAAAAAGTGGTCGTTGCTCTGCCCTCTCATATGTTTAATATACATATTTTTCAAATCATTCAAATAGCCAAATTTGCTGTGCACTCCTACGGGCATTGTAAAAATTGATGAAATCGGAAGATAACCCCGTGGCACCGCCCACTTTTTGCTGAAATCACATATCTCGGATCCCAACCAACCGATTTCGACTAAATTTAGTACTATATATGATATTATTTTCATATTCCTATATCACAGTGCGAAAATGGGCGAATTGGACTACAACCACGCCTACTTCTTCGCTAATTAATATAACGAGATAAAATTTTGTATTAATAATTCCACCTTATGACCAAAAATTGCCCAAATCCAACTAAAATTGTTCAAGCCCCAGCTACCGAATATGTGGAGTTGTTGACCGATAATATAGGTTAATGTATGGGATATACACTTTAATCTCAGAAAGGATCCTGACAATAGTAAGTCTTCGTATCAAAAATGGATTGAATCGGGTCACTACTTTCCTGAGCCCCCATATACCTAATATACAGATTTTCGGACTTCCGGGTGTCTTTATACCGCATATACCGGCAATATTTGAGTTATCTCAATGAAAGTTACAGAGATAAAATTGTACGAAAACTTGACCTAGCCTCCATATAACTAATATCAGAATTTTCGAACAAATTTCGAACATTATGATTGTATGTGAGTTACTTTATGTAACGCAGGGAAAATTTTTATGTTTTCGAAAATCAAGAATTGGTTTGATATTAGCTATCTAAAGATTTTTTTCTGTTAAATCATGAATGAATATTATAAAATATACATATGTATCTTTCTCTCCCCACATTTTGAAATTTATTACTATTCATCAGAGTTCTATTTACATACATGCACGTTCCGCCCGTCTCATAAAGTCCAGCGCACATTTAACTAAATTTCGCTTAGACATGCGATGGTGCGTGCCGAAAATTTCGATGGCGTTTGTCAGCGTGTTGTGACATTTGGTTACCACTTTGTGAATTTCACGCCAAACAAAATGCTAAACTTTTATTTAATTTGACGCACGCGGCAACGCTGATGTCAAACCCACAACCGTTGGATCTTTATATTTATAAGTGTATTGACATTTTCGTACCCTCAGCAGTTGTATAAATACTCTGTGCTTTTATATCGAAAAAGATTGTAGAATTTTCGGCACTTAAGTAAATAGTAAATATATACAAATATATTATATAATTTTTTGAATTATCTGGCACGTGAATAACTTAACATACACTCGTACATAACGAATCAAAATAAAATATTTGTATACAAAAATTCTTAGTATTTTGTAGAACACCCCTTCCTCATAATAACCTCGGATATTTGTTTAGGCATGGATTCAAAAAAGCGTTGAAGATAATTTTTATCAATTTCTTCATTCCGCACTGCTGCAATAATATTTTTTATTTCTTTTAGACATTTTTGATGCTTTTCTCTTATCATTTTGCCCAAATAATGCCAGCAGTTCTCAATTGGATTGGGTTCTGGGCTATCTCCTGGCCACGTGAGATATCCTATTCCATAAAAATCTTTTTTGTTTTTTTGATACCTGTTAGTGTTTCTAATAAATTATTGAAAATTGATTTCAATATTTTTATGCTTTGGTTACCGCTTTGGTTCTATGGCAAGGGGCTGAAATACCCTGAAGATAAACTTTTTGGGCGTGTTCGGACAGCTGTTGTTCAATAGTTGGCAAATTCTCAAAATTCCAATTTATATTTCGGCATTCACAGATATTTTTAGAATAATTAGCGGCCCAACACCAAACTTGGTTACGACTTCCCACGCCATTAAATAAGGCGAATGCTTTATGGAGGGCCAAACACAGTTTTCTAAAAAATGCTTCCCTTTCCTACGACTTACTGTGGCATTGCCGTCGGGTTCCAACAAATTAAATTTCGATTCATCGGAAGAAATAACATTTCCCTAAACTGATGTAGTCCAGGTTTTTTGTAATTTTGCCTACTCTAGTCGCTGTTTCTTCATTCGTGTAATGAGAAGTGTTTTTTTGGCTAGATGTCGCGCTCATACTCCAAGATTATTCAGCACATTTTGCATAGAACTTGTAGTTATTTTTACCCCAGTGGTTTCGTAAAATGTTGCATTAATTGTTCCAGCATTTTGAACAAAATAGGAATATTAGAAAATTTTCGACTGCGTGGGTTTTTTTCGCCGAGTGTACACTCAAGGCTAGCGTTTGAACTGTTGAATTTGATAATTGAATTAAGTCGGAATAATTAAGACTACACCCACTCGGAGGCAGTGCTCTTAAACGCCAATATTTCAAAAATAAAAGACCAATATTTCGAAAAATAAATTTTTTATTTTTTTTTTTTTAAATAATTTTTTTTTTCGGAAATCAAAATTTTATCATTTACGGCATCTGTCATATAAGTTTGATTGGGAAATGCTATACACCATTGAAATAAGATGAAAAGGTAATTTATTTCGATACTCTTATGTTTTAAAAATTTATAAGCATGATGTTTTTAAAATTCGAAATTCAAAAGCTTGCATTTTGAAAATGGAGAAAATACCCTCGGACCCAATTTCTCCAAAAAAATATAAGTTCCTATAACATTTTTGTAGAGTTCGAAATATATACATATATACTTGTTTGCCTCGAATAAAGAATGAGGAATTCTAGAGGACACTCTGGAGAATATTTTTCAAAATGATAGAACCGTCAGAATACTTACTGAGAGCTTTTTTTACAGGATGTTCTTTTGAGATATAGAATCTCCTATCGACAAATTCGGTGTTGCCCATTGCGTTCAAACGATTGGCTCGAGTCCGCAACACTATTATAATATATATAAAAAGGGTGATTCATTTTGAGGTTCCCTACTTAAAAAAAAAACATTCAAATTTATTATCATTCGAAAGAACATTATTTGGCATTTATTTTGAAGATTATCTCTTTCAAATGTTGGCCGCGGCTGCGTATCAGATGGTCCACCCGTTGAGTCCAATTTTTGATGATTCGTTCGAGTATTTCGACAGGTAACTGGCGAATGATACGCGTGATGTTTTCCTCCAAGGCCTGAATCGAAGCGGTATTGTCCGCATAGGCTTTATCCCCACATGGAAACGGTGTGATATCACACGATCTTGGTGGCCAATCTATCGGCCCAAAACGTGAAATTAACTGCTCATCGAAATGTTCTCTCAATAAATCCATTGATTGATGCAATGCCTGAGAAGTGGCGCGGTCTTGTTGAGGCAAAATGTCGCCGAGATCACGAACTTCACTTTCAGGCATCAAATAGTTGGTTGGCGCATTGACGGTCACGTTTTTAGCGGCATCATTTTTGAAGAAATATGGACCGATGATTCCACCAGCGGACAAACCACACTAAACCTTCTTTTTCTGTGGATGATATGACAGCTCTTGAATTTCTTCAGATTGCTTTTGTCCCAATGCAGCAATTTTGATTGTTTACGTACCCATTGAGCCAAAAAAGGGTGTCATCGCTGAAGAAAATTTGACTCGAAAACGTCGGATCCACATGGAACTTTTCAAGAACACGTAGAGTGAAGTGGAGTCGCTTGGGAAGGTCGAGCAGCTACGGTTCTTTCACATACTGTATTTTGTACGCTTTCAGTTCAATATCTCGACATAAATATGCCAAGTAGTTCCATGCGACAGTTCGAGCTGCTGCAAACACTGCCGAATCGACTCTCTACGGTTTTTGTGTAAACTCTCAGCTACGGCTGCCATATTTTCTTCACTGCGCGCTGGAAGCGGCCTATTCAGTCGAATGTTATTCAAAAATGAAAGCTGGGTCTCAAGATGGGTGATATTCTTTGATTCTCCACATCAATATCGATATTATCGCTATATATCGATAGTATTAAACGGTTTTAACAAGTGATTGCAGGGGATTATTATTTATTATATTTATTTATAATTATGACGAACTTTTGGTTATCCGTTAATCTTATTGGGATACGTTGACTACTATATAATCTCGGCTATGCTGGAAAAATTAAAACTAACTATTAGATTATAAATTTAAAGTAATCAGTAATTTTTTTCCACATTTTCTTTGAAATGAAAAAATACACCCTTTATTGTGAAAACCATTGCGCACAAAATATGATTTTCCGAACCATTTCTCCAGCTGCCATTGCAAAACACCGCGACGTACACAATGAAACGTCGGAGAATTTCGTAGCTGTAATAAAAATAAACTATTTCCAACAAAAGCAATAAATAATTAAAAATGCGCAAGAAAATGTGTAATTATGAATAAACTTATACAGACCGCATTCCATTAAGCGCTTCAATTGGCCAGCAGCCGCAATGCGAAAATACCGCCGAGGTTTCGCAACTCGCTCTGCTCGCCGCCGCGTCAAAATTGCGGATGCTGCCGCCACTGCAGCGTTGCATTGCCGCGAATCTCATTAATGAGTTATACGACTAATTCGCATTGTTGCATTCGCAAATTACGCTTATCATGCAATTGTTGTAGTCATCTGTTCAGCTGTTGTTTTTGCTTGCTTTTCTTTGTTTTTATTTTTTTCCACGTGTTATTGCCACAACAAAGAACAACGGTAATTGTAGTACAGTGCAATTAAAACAGCGCGAGCGCAAAAGTGAAAATGCAATTTAAGTTTTGTCGTAGCAAACATAGAGCGGTGAGAGCACATGCACTTGTATACATATACATATACTATATATAGGTATATACATATACATATATATATATGCGTCTCCCTTCTAGTCGTTTCAAAATACTACGCTTGCACTGAAAAGCTCTCTAAATTATTACTTACTTTGTGTGGCTTTTCCTTTGTCGCCGCATTCACACGTTTTTGTTGCATTTTCACGTGGCGTATTTTTATTGTTATGCCCTGAATAGGGTAATATTGGTTAGTCGAAAAAGTATTTTCATATTTTGTTAATAGTTGTCGTTGCAGTCGTATATCTTCAGTGCTACCAATCATACCGTATAGTGTTGGAAAGGTGAGATTTTAAGCTTCATTTAATCAAAACATTAAATTCGGAAGTTGAAAAAAGGTTTCAACTGTTCGAAAATGAGTAAAAATAATGTAGAAATTCGCATTATTTTGAAATTTTTGTATAAAAAAGAATGAATACCACGCAAGCCACCAATAAAATTTGCGAAGTTTGCGGAGACGATGCTGTATCAGTTCGTGTAGCACAACAATGTTTCGCCGCTTCCGTTCTGGAAATTTCGATGTGAAAGATGCCCCCTCGCTCTGGTCGACCTATCGTTGAAGAAGTCGATGAAATTATGGAAAATATTGACCAGGACCGTCACATAAGTAGCCATGCCATCGCTAAGGAACTTAACATTCATCATGAAACGGGTTTAAACCATTTAAAAAAGGCTGACTACAAAACGAAGCTCGATGTTTGAGTATCACATGAATCGTCTGTGAAAAATTTAATGGAACGAATTAACATCTCCAATTCTTTGCTGAAACGAAATGAAATCGAACCATTTCTGAAGCGAATGGTAACAGGAGACGAAAAGTGGATCAATAATGTGCGAAAAAGATCATGGTCCAAGCGTGGCGAAGCTCAGCAAATGGTCACAAAGCCAGGATTGACGCCTTGAAAGGTTATGCTGAGTGTTTGGTGGGATTGGAAAGGAATCATCCCTATGAGCTGCTCCAGCCTGGTCGAACAAACACACACATCTTTCATGACTCGGTAAAAACTGCGAGAGCTTGGCTGGGAAGTTTTGATGCATTCACCATATAGCCCTGACCTTGTACCTTCGGACTATTTTGTTTCGGTCAATGCAGAACTCCCTTATTGCAGTAAAGTTGGCTTCAAGAAAAGCCTGTGAAAATTACTGATCGCAGTTTTTCGCCGAGAAACCAGAAAAGTTTTACACTGTTGGAATAATGTCTCTACCGGAATCAAGACAAAAATATTTTTTCACCCTTTTATGCTATAAAAAGTGCATCTGTGCAGGGCATTATAGCTTCGGTGTAACCAACATCGTTTTTTTATTTCTCTTGTTGTTTTTGTGGATGGTTCGAACGCAAACAAAATGAAAATTGGGCCAACTACATGCATACACCACCGCAGCTGTCTGCATATTTACTTATTTATTTCTTCTCATGCGAAAAGAAAAAGTAAAACATGAAATTCAGTTTAACGAAATGAAAAGTAATTAAAATCGTCGGTCTCTCAACTGCAGTGGATTTCGCTAGTTTTACTGTCGCATAATGAAATAATGAGTGAACCGGTTGCCACCCATCATACCTACTATATACTTATAAATAAGTATGTATATATTATGTATGTATATATATTATTAGCTTTTCTCATTACATTGATAGCCGCGCTTTGTAGACAACTGTTGCTTTTGTTGAGAGACTGTGTCGCCGTGAGTGTTTGCCTGTCACGCATTAGAATGTCATGAATGCAACGCTGACTGGTGATAAGTTGCTGACTCAGACTGATTTATTTTGCATTGAAATATGAGTGTAATTTATCAATAATACACCATCTCATTTTTTGTAAATTAAATATATATTTTTAGATTATTCAGTGCTGAATTAGAGCAGGTTATGTCATAGTCAATAAACTAAGTCTACTTTATTTCTTTAAAAAACCTTCAATATAATTGTATATAAGATTTATATGGAGTTAGGTGTGCGATTTCATCTATTTTTTATACCAAACCACATTATGTCCACCTACGTTTCTATTGATACTTAAATTTGACGTCGTTTTGGAGCAAAAGTTTCAGCTAGCCAGGTATGAGTCTAGTATTTCGTACCCATATGCAATGTTAAGGAGGCTTATCCAACGGTAGTTGAAGTAAATTGTGGGGTCTCCCTTTTTGTGAATTGGGCAATGCTTACATAAATTCCAAACGTTGGGCATGCTTTCGTCCGGCCATATTCTACAAAGAATCTGATGCAAGCTTCTCATTAGCTATTTGCCACCGTGTTTGAATAGCTCGGCCGACAATCCATCGGCCGACGCCGCTTTGTTGTTCTTCAGACGAGCAATTGCTTTTTGAACTTCTTCATGGTCGGAAAATAGAACGTCTGCTCCATCGTCATCGATTGGGGAATCGGGTGCGCCTTCAGCAGGTTGGAAAAAGTGTTCCCTCTATAATTTCAGTATGCTCTGGGGGTCCTACAAGAGTATTCGGTTTTCAAACCTTCTATTTGTTGCCATATCTTTTCTTAGAATTTTAGTTGTGGTCGATTGTAACGAGGTAGGTAGTTGCTGTTGAGTGCTTTCAAAGAGCAAGTCGAGTAAAAAATCGACGTCGAACCTTCATTATGTTTGTTGAGGTGTCGTCAAACCCGATTTTGACACCGTGCCGAGGCAGCTCTCTAGATGCGCTCCAAGCACTCATAGAAGACATCTTTGATCACGTCGTCCTTCTCATCCGTCGGGGTGTGGGCGTGAATCAGCGATATGTTACATAACTTCGCTTTGATGCGGATTATGGCTAAACGTACAACCACCGGGGTGAAGGCTAGGAATCTACACCGAATTTGCGCTCCTTTATATGGCCACTGAAGTAATTGCCACAAGAGCCTACTCGCCTTAGTCCTTGTCCCGTCCATCGCATTTCTTTTAGGTCGGTAATGTCAGTCTTCACTCTAACGAGGACATAAACCAGCTGGGCAGCGGCACCTTAAAGGACCGGAGATTCCAGGGCGTAATCCTTAATACGTTTGCAGTGGTCGTCATCAAAAGGGGGTTTTTTTTTTATCTGAGGGTGTTGTGTCTTTTTTATTGGTGTTTTTTACGTGGCGGTTCCCAAAGCCAGCGCACAACCCTGGGATGATTCGCCTTCCTACGTTAGCTCGCCTTCAAACGGATTTTGTTTGGTTATCCAAAGGATACTTTATCCTAGACCCGAAATCGTGAGCTGCTTGAGCCATATGTAAAATAATCGTTTCCGGGCACTCCCAAGTGAATGGCGTTCAGAGAACGTTCCTCACTCGCGTGAACTTCTACACATGGTTCCATAATTACTTCAGAGACAACCCCCACATTCCAAAACCTAATAACCATCATTAATTAGGCTAAAAATCGGATTTAAAGTATTTTGGTGTTCAAAGCTGTGAATGTTTTTTGTTTTTAGTTTTTAAATCTTCAAATCAAAAATATATTAAAGTAACGAGTAAACTCCTTACATCCTTACACATATCCAAAATAATGAACCATCTCTCAATCATTTAGCTACCGAATTTTTATTAATCTGCCGACAGCTGTAATTTGTAGTAATTGCTTTTGATTTATGTACTCATCATATTTTATTAAGGTTGCCCCAACAACACGGAGAGCACATAAATATAACATACCGCTTTTGTAGCGGTAAATTGTTGTCATAAATTATTTGACAGCAAACAATAATTATCACACATTGCTACTTGTCGCTTTATTGCACTGACACTCGTATGAAGTATCCGATTTGGATTTTTTGTTGTAAAAACTGGAGTGTCACCTCACATACATATTTGCTCGCAACTTCACTTCAAGTGCAATTAAGGATTGAAGTTTAAATAAATAAACTTAGTCATAAAATCACCTCAATTATTTTTATTTTTAATGTTTTTTTAATAATTACATTTTATTTTGTTTTAATTGCTTTTTAATATGGAAATAAATATAAATTGATGATAAAGCTGAATTCATGAAATAAATATATATTATATATATAATTATAATTATGTATATGTATGTATGTAAATAAATTGCGTTTGCGCCGATTTTAAGATTTATTACTTTAATTGTCCGATGGTGAGGGATGGTGTTTGCACACATTATTGTTCTGTCAAATTTCGAGTTTGTATATATCAATGTTATTTCTATTTGTTTATATTTCCTTGTCAATACTAAACTTTTCCATATTTATATTTTCAGGTAAGTCTTCACATACAAAACAATGGCTGTTATCTTTCAAGTAGCTATTACGATGATAAGTTCTATAAATCTTTTTTTCTACGGAAAGGTAAATATTACAATATACTTGTTATATGAAGTATAATTTATTGCCACTACTTATTTTTTACACTCTTGCAACACGTTGCTACAGAGTATAATATATAGGTTAGTCCACCCAACGATTGTACGAATCACCTAAAACTAAGTATCTCGAGATCCGCCCGACCGGTTTCAGTCAACTTCGGTATATACGAGAACCATTCAATGGATATTGCTATGTCAAAGTGTGAAAATCGGACCACAGCCACGCCTACTTCACCTCTAACACAATTTTAATTTTCAATATAAACTTTCGCGTATACTTTCCAGTATACAAATCAAGAATGACATATGAATATATCGGGATACAATTTTGCACCAATAGTGCCACCTTATAACTAAGAAATGCGTAGATCGAACCTAAACTGTTCAAGCCTCTGGGTACTGAATATGTGGACCCCGGTACCTATAGTTGACTTTCGATCGAAAGTATCGGTCAATGTGAGAGATATATAATTGAAATAATCCTTTCTTGACAGTAGTATGTCTGTGTGTTACAAATATGTTGAATCGGGTCAAGATTTCCCTGAGCCTCGATATATCTAATATAGAGATTTTCGAATTTCCTTTACCGCATATATCGGCCAATATGTGAGTTATCTTAATAAATTTGACTGAGCGTATTTTTCTTATAACGGTGCATATTTGTGCTCGGAGTGAATGAAATTGGGTGAAAACTCGCCTAGACCCCGTATAACTAACAAGTCTGAAAGTACTTCCCCGGCTTTAATCCTTGCCACCTTGCAAGACCATGAAATGTTCGGTTACAACCGAACTTAGTTCTGACTTACATTATCATTTCTGTCAGTCGACACTTATGGATTATTTTAACTTGTTTGTATGTAACCTCTTAAATCCCCTTTGATTGAAACTATAATGCCCCTAAGCAATCAAGAGTGTATTATGTGACCACACCTTTGGCGCTTTCCTTTTATTGCATTGTTGGCTGCAGAAGCATTGAAAATGTTTGTTTAGAGGATTCTATTTTACCACGTATTAGAGTGTCACAAAACATTCTCTGAAGGTCGTGAAGTCATTGAAAACTTGCCTCATGCAAGTCCTCCATCCAATTGTGTTACTCACGATCACATTGAAAGAGTTCAAGAAATAGTGCTTGAAAATCGTCGTGTCGACATTAGAGAGGTTGCAGAAGATTTCAATATGTCTTATGGATTGACTCAACACATTTTGATTAATATTTTGGTACGAAACATGACAATGCTAGAATATGGACTTTTTGGCAAATCACTGAATTGTGTGACTTCTGGCTATTTAGCAAACTCAAACAACCGCTCCGAGGAAACCGTTTTGAGTCAATTGAAGACATGAAATCGCTATGCGCATTGAAGGCTATTCCGATAATTGGCTTTATTAACTGTTTCGAGTGTATTTTTGCTCACAGTAGTATTTCTAAAACATTTATGACTTTTATTCTATTTTTTTTTTCGTGTTAAATCCTCATTAGCATAGAGTAACGAACTGCTAAATTCTAAATAATACTTAATGTTTTTGAAACATTAAAAAATATAGTACATACATAAATATACATACATAGTATTTATATTGAAAAGAAGTGATGCCTCTTCCTCACCACAAATCTTTACAAACCATTCTATTCAATTGCTTTTTACGCTTACCTCTTCTTGTAAGCATTTGTGGTATTTTTAGCATATTTTAACTAATTGTTTATGCACGCCGCACATGCTCTCTAAAGAGTAAAAAATAAACACTAAAAATTATCAGCAAATATTACCATCTGCAACAGTGGAGTACTTCGTGCACTGCTTTATCGACATTTCGTTACATTGCAAGAGCAGACAAGAGAGCGCTGCCAAAGTTAATAAATATGTTGTGCTTCTCAACGCTAGTTCTACACTAAACAAATAGTAAGCTGTGTAAGGTAGAAAGAAGATTATTTTTGGCTTTATTTACTATTTATTGGAAATCAAAGCAAAGAAAAAAAACACAAAAGAATTTAAATAATTAGTTAAGAAGTCGTTCCGAGTGTGTTAATTGTTTGAGCAATCGGCCTCAATGAAAAAGAAGAAATATAAACGATTTCTTTCACGCAGATTTGGCAGACATAACGAAAGAAAGCAAAAATAATTAGAATAAAGCTGCGAAATTTTGTTAACGGGTATATGTACATATGTATATAGCTTCCTGCATGTTTTTTCGCCAACGTACATGAATTATATTTTTCTATGTTGCATTGTCAGCATTTATTTATATTTTTTTATTTATTTACACTTACAAAATTAAATAAGAACTGTTTAGAAACTATATTAATCTCTCTAGAACCATATTATAACCCTCATCAAGCAAAGAACCGTGAAATATTCAGTCCGACGTCTAGATGTAGACTTCTTTATCTCACCTGATATTTGCCATTAAGGCACTTATCAGCTTAGTATTGTTAATTTGTTTTGACTTTGTAGACTTGTATTGATTCTGTTCCAGCTGAAAATTTTAGACAAATTACGCTCATTTTCACGATCCTAGATTGCTTCTTTGTTTAGAGATATACTATATATCCATGGAACAAGGGAGGGTTGAGGCTATTAACTATCCACATTTTTTTTTATCAAAGATGCTAATAGGCAAATATCGGGTTTCTCAATGAAAGCGCTGCAATGAAATTCTTTATTCCTATGAAAGAACATTCGAAGCCATTATGGCCACCACGGGCACGCTTGCAAAAGTCTAGACACTGAACCCAAATTTCTGCGGTTTTCAAGCATAAATTGGCCGATTCTGCTGCGTTTTCACATTCGATATTCATACGAAGTTCATAAATCGTCGCTGGCTTGTTGGCATAGACCACAGACTTGACGTAGGCCCACAGGAAAGAGTCTAACGGTGTCAAATCGCCCGATCGAGGTGGCCTATTCGTAAGATAACACGTTCACCAAACTTGGTTTTCAATAAAGCGATTGTGACATTCGCTGCGTAGTTTGTGGCGGCGTCCTGCTGAAATCACATATTGTCCAAGCCCATATCATCCAATTCGGGCCAAAAATATTTGGTTATCATTGAGCAGTAGCGATTTTCATTCACAATAACATGCCGGTCTTGATCAGCACGGAAGATGTACGGCCCAATGACGTCATATTTTCGGGATGTCATGGTGACTTATGGAGTACATGTGGATTGCTGCCTGACTAAGAACGTATAATTTGCTTATTGATGAAGCCATTCAGCCAGAAATCAGCCTCATCGCTGAAGATGATTTTTCGATGAAAATCCGGATCATTTTCAAGTTATTGCTGAGCCCAATTCTCGAACATACGAGGATTCTGGTTGGATGTAGGCCACGATTTTTTCGCAAAATTCGCTACAACGACGACACAGAGATGCCTAACGATTGAGAACGACGTGTGAGAGACTGATTTGGGTCTTTCTCAATTGATGCACTAGCGGCAGCAATATTCTCGACCTTGCGGGCACTTCTTTGTCTCGCTGGCACGGAAACATTTTGTACTTTGCCTGTGGATTAAAATTTTTCCACCAGACGCTCAATTGTTGATCTGACAGAACGATAATGACGACCATAAATAGAACGTAGCGCTCTTAAAGTTGAGGTCATTGACTCCGAATATCGGTAGTGATTTCAATTCGTTATTGAATCGTATATCTTGCCATAATAAAATGGCAAAAGTGTAGCGTCGTTTGCTGTCCCTATCGGCCTACTTTCGTAGCGTCCCTATTGAAAAACCCTTTTCTCCAGCAATTAATTTGGGTCAAAACATGTTTCCAAAATGCCTTGACTTTGGTTTTATCTTGGAAAAATAGAGTGAAATCAATTTCTATCAACTCTTAATTAAGTAAATTTTTTCTGAAGAAATTTTTTTTGGGAAGAAAATAACTTTTCTTATTTCCGTAATTGAGCAGGCCTAAAATCTCTCATAAACATCTTTTTTTAGTAATTCTGATATTATTAAAATATATATTTTTAACAAAAAAGTATGTCTACGTGGGAACAATATACTAAAACTTCGCTTATACTTTTGCTATTTTTTGAATTTTTCTAGCTAAGCTTACTAGCATTTTTCTACTCTCGTGCTGGTAATGCAGTGTTTGCTCACTGACCACTAGTAAATGCATATGTATGTATGTATATACGTCTATTTCTTAAGCGCCACTCTATGCACAACATATTTATGAAAAAGCTCTACCTCACTTCGAATTGCTATCATTATTAGTCGAGCTTTTTCGAACTTAGCTTTTGGCGGTAAAACCAACGAAAGCTTTCAGGCGTTGTACAGTATTGCCTACTTAGACCTCTACAGCCAATGGGCCGCACAATTTCCCAGCAGCTATTTCAGTGTTGGCTCATTCTAACGGGATTGCGCATTAACTATGGCTACCGTTATTTAGTACTGCTTACAGTATATGGCTGTGTTTTGTTTTCGTTGCTGATGGTACTATTTCTAATCAACTATGTATGTATGCTCGCAGAGTTGCACTGTCGGCACTTCGTAACTGCTGCGACCACCACGCTTCTTGCTTTCTTTTCCCACCCTCAGCTATTTTTGCCTAGTCAACTTTGCTGTTGTTGTATTGGCTTACACTTGGCTTCGGCATATCCTTCGAGCGCCGACGACGAGCTCATATATGTATATCGCTGTTGCAAGAACTTGCCAGCGTGTATGTGTGTGTAAGTGTGCGTGTGTCTATATTTTGCATTGGTATTTTGTATGTTTTTGCTTGTCTTGATTGTTGTTGCGGCGTTCGCTTCGCTTTGCCTCGTCGTCGTATCGTATTTTTGGCTTCGACGCGGTATTTGATGGTCGATGCTTTCAGTTGTTTACCGTTAGTTGTTGTCGACAGTGCGAAAAAGCGGCCGTCACGCGTTCGGGAAACTGCTGAAGCAGCGTGCAACAGCAGCAGCAGCACAAAAATACCACTAACACCAAAGCAAATTGATACCACGGTCCAGACACATTTGAAAGAGTGCAAGCGATTTTTTTTAACACTCATACGCCACGTAGCACCTTGTGTACGCGCGCGTTCGCGTTTGCAGTTGTTTGTGTGTCTGTTGTCGGTGGTGCGTGTGGCAACTTCATTTTCTTGCAGCCAATGTGAAGTTTTCGCTGCATTTGCACCCGCGCGTTTTGTTGTAGCTCCGGTTGCAATGTGATTGTCAAGCGTGCAAAATTCTATTAAGCAAATAAAGAGTCGTGGAGGAAAAAAGTGTCACGAAAATGTGTGTTAATATTTTGAAAAGAATTTTGTGCAAAGAGAAAAATCCAGCAACGATAATGTGACACGCTCGCCTTTGTTATTGTTGTTTGCTCCTTAAGTGACAGCAGTTTACGCAACATTCTGCTTTTGCTTCGGTTTTTTCTCCTTTATTTTTCACTTTCACTCTCTACTGTTGCTGTGCCTACACGCCTATCGTGTACTCCTCCAGCGGCTCTGGGGACGTCTGAAACGCGCGCGCAAGTTATATTTCCCTTAAACCTAACGATAACTTTGTCGCTTTGTGCTCTTGTCTCCAAATATACAAACGTACATGTGTGCATAACGGTATTGTGTAAGTGTTCAAAGTGTGTGTGTGCAAATAATTTTGGTAACTTCTTTTTGGCAACTTGCAGCGTGTATCTGTGCCAATTGAAGCTTCTGAATGGTAGCGTTACTTCCAGCACGTACCAGACAGTTTATATTTACATAAACGCTAAATGGCTTTGAAATGTTCTCCATTGTTTAGCAATCAAACTGCGATATTTATAGTTGATAAGCTGCATAAGAATGACTTTGATAATGTGGTTGCTGGTAATTTGGTTAGCAAAGTATATTTTGTGGCTTTGAACTTATAAAGAATAAGTTTGAGCCAACAAAGTTTTTTTTGCATTTATTTTTTAAAAGTATCTTCGAACAAAGTTTTTTTATAAATAATTTTTATTTAAATATCTGAACCAACTATTTGCAAAGGCTTTATACTTGCGCCCAAATTTCAAACAACTAACAGTATATTACGAAAATTCCTTGCTAATAATAAGAAAAACTATTTTGTGAAGCACTTGTGGTATCTTGAGGTATTTTTGACACTTTAAAGACAAATGTCGTGGAAATTTTTAATAAATTTTCAAATACATATATTCTATCGAGAAAGCAAATAAAAAATTTTTTTTTTTTTGAAAGTGTCAAACTGGTATAGCCCCTTAAGGAGGTAAAACCACCTGGAAGTCCGAAAAAATCGTTTTTCTGTGTTCTTTATTTAGTAAAATTTCCGCTTAAAGCCAACTTTATGCTATAGTGGGAAATATGTTCGGAGATTGCATCGTTGACTTGGACAATAATCTATGCCAGATTGTCAAATAAAAAAGCTTTCCATCCAAGAACTTGATTTTGATAATTCAGTTTATATGACAGCTATGTACTATAGTAATCCAACATTAAAAATTAATTTGGAGATTATACCGATGACTTTAAAATATTGTATGCCAAATTTCGTGAAGATAATTTGTGAAATAAAAAAGTTTTCCTTATGAGGGCCTGAGAATGATGAATTGATGAATCAGCATGTATGACAGCTACATACTATAGCTACCCGATCTAAACAAATTGATCGGATATTGTAGTTCCGTCTTGGATCTGTACCAAATTGCATGAATATATTTTCTCAAATAAAAACTTTTGCTATACAACAACTTGCCTTTAATCGTTGAATTTCTATAGCAGCTATATGCTATAGCTTCTTGGGAAGAAAATAATGTGTGCAAACTTTTAGATCTATATCTTAAAAAATGAGGGACTAGTTCGCATACATACATACAAACAGACGGATATGACTAAATCGACTCAGCTCGTTAATATGTTCATTTATATAGGTACATACGTATATGTATGTCGTACATTGTCTCCGACATTTCCTTCTGGATGTAACAAACTTTGTGGCATACTGAATATACCATATATTACATGTATTGTCCGATATTTTCGGTAAAATGTCAACTATACTATTTGCGGTTTATGTATAAAATACCGAGCGGCTTGACAAGTTTGTGCTCGATTTACGCAATTTTTAGTTATAAATTCGTTAATATTTGATATACGGGTCGTTTTGTGAGGCTCTAAATGTTAATTCTTCGATTTTCACTATGTCTGAATTTATTGAACAAAGAAGTGCGATGATGCACCGACGCATACTGCATTCGTTCGTGTTATTCGTGATCATTTCGTCACATTTTCAACTAATATCGTGCCGCAACCATCGCATTCGCCTGATTTACCTTCGTGTAACTTCTGGCTATTTAGCAAATTCACATGACTACTCCGAGGACACCACTTTGACTCCATTGAGGATATAAAAGCTGAATCGAAGAAGACTCTGATGGCCATCACGACGGAAGTTTTTTCCCAGTGCTATGATGACTAGAAAATTTGTTGGCACAAGGTATTGCAGCAATGCGATTACTTTGAAGGAGATGAAACGGACAAAATGCACCTTTCAATTTTATAGGTGAACAAAACTATAATACTTTGTAGTAACATGTTGCAAGAGTATACAAATCTTATTCCTTCGTTCAATACTTGACAAATATATCTAAGAAGTGTGATAGCTTCAGTTTTGGGAGAATATTATCCAATATATGATTTTTGTTCTTGTGACTAGACTGAAACATTTCGTTTTAAGAGACTTCAAAATAATTTCTTTTACGAGATGTGAGAATATACCATTTTTTGCCATACATAATCTCTCTTAAAGCTACGCGACCAATTTTTTTGTTGAAATAAGCGACAATTTGGTTTCAAAATTCAACTTTTGTTTGTATTTTCTTATTTCTCCTTCATTGTATTTTACTTTTAATTGAATTTTTGTCTATAGCTTTAACACCTACCCATAGTGTTTTTTACTTCCGAAGTTTTGAGTATTATCAAAATCAATAAATTTGATATGCTTTTCTAGCAGTGGTAGAAAAGCTTAATCTAACGTCTATAATACCTTCTGTAAGCTAAATTCGCGAGAAAAATTAGTCATGAAAAGTGTATGCGAATCTTCAGGATAAACGAAACCCACTTGTGTTCACCACCTGATTGCTCAAATCTTAAAATATATTAACATTTTACTTAAATTTTTAACACAGGCTTCTCTATCGAAAATATATTTAGGACATATTTGATAAGTTTTATAGGTGAATGCTCAGGGGTTCCAAAGGTTGCGAAAAATATTCTAAAATATTTTAAAATTGTTATTATTATTGTTATATATTTTATTAACATTTTTAATCCAAATTCCCATATATTTAAAAATTTTCTCGTTGTTGTTGTTGTTGTAAAGGGCACCTAATTCTCGTTAAGATAATGGTAAGGATTAGGTCTTCCAACGGTAGGCCCAGGAAACGTGTTGTTTCGACGGGATTGGACCAAAAGAAGAAGGGTGCCAGATGTGTAGGGTTAGCAGGCTCTCATTGTAGTTTGTTCCACTTTGAACACATTATACTAATTATACATAATAATATTTCAAAGCCACTTTCAAATTTTCGTTCGTTGTTATGAAATATCTTTAACAAAAGGTCAAATATACTTAACTTGTAGAAGAGAATCGAACATAAAATTGGCATGATTAAAAAGAGATTATTTATCTATCTATGTATTACCAATTTTCATGACATATTTACATAATCTCTTATTGTATTTAAGCAGCTAACTTTTTTGCTATTTTCAGTTAACATTACTTTTTTTTCATAGAGCCGAGCACAAAGTTAGCGAGCAGAGAATAAGCGAATCTAAGCCGGCCACATTTGTTGTAGCTGTCATTAGTCAGTTTCTTAAGTTAGCTATTCACACTGAAACCTCACATTTCTAACACATATTTTGACCTCGCTTTCTATGAACCTTAAAAACTCCGCAAATTCTTCTTCACTCCTCCGTAAAAAATTTAATTTTTTTCGCTGCAATCACGACATAAACTCATACCATAAACATGTTCATTCATTACTGTCTACTCAAGGAAGTTAACTCACTTGCATGGACATTTTCAGAGCAATCAATTTGTATCTTCTACGAAAACTTAAATAAATATAAGTTTGTGGATAAAAAAAGAAAAAAAAAATGCCACAAGTACTTGACTAGTGCAAGTGCACACGCAATTTGACAGTGGCTGTCTGTTTAAAACTTGCAATTTATTAAGTTACAACTTTGCTCCCTTAAAGGCCAATAACTTTTGCTGCAATAAAATTCACATTTTCGGAACTTCGACTTGACTCTTTCTGCGTTTGTTTGCGCTTAACTGGTGTTTATTGTGACTTCGTCTTGTGCTTGTGTGCGTGTGTACATATGTATGCATGTGTAAGTTTTTGTGTTTAAGGACACTGGTTTATTTTTAGTAGTCGTGCAGTGAGGATATTAGACATATTCACATGTTTGGCATATAAATGTGGAAGAATTGTTGACTGGCCTTTTTTGTTTAACTTTTAATTAGATTCCGGTGTAATTCGACTTGTTTAAAACCTCGTTTGGTATCAAAGGGCTCGAAGAGGTCATTCCAGAACCTGACGGTGCCTTTGGTATTGCTCATTGTCAGTTTACACAGCCGTATTACCTTTGCGGGGATACCAAGTTCAGACATAGAGGTAGTTCCTTTTCGTGCTGTCAATAGTTTGGGCCTGCTTTCGTCCGACCATATTTTACAAAGAAGCTGATGCAGGCTCCTTATTAGTTCTTCACCGCCGTATTTGAATAGTTTGGCCCCCGCTGCTTTGTTGTGTTTCAGACGAGTAATTGCTATTTGAACTTCTTCATAGTCGGGTAATGGAACGTCTGCTCCATCGTCGGCGATTGGGAAATCGGGTTCTTCATATCTTTATGTTATGCCTTCACTGCCATTCAACAGGCTAAAGAAGTGTTCCCTCCATAATTTCAGTATGCTTTGGGCATCAGTCTCTAGATCACCTCCGGTGATTCTACAAGAGAATGCTCTGGTCTTGAAACTTTCTGCAAGTCGGCGCATCTTTTCGTAGAATTTTCGAGCAGTACCCCTGTCGGCCAGATTGTCAAGCTCTTCGTTCTCACGCATTTCGGGCTTTCTCTTTTTCTGTCGTGGTCGGTTATAACGTTTCAAGATAAGCAATCTGTTTTCTTTTCACTGTGTGATTGTAGCTTTTCGACGTCGAGCCTTCTTTGTGTTTGTCGATGTCGATTTTTTGCTGTACAGAGGCGGGTGCGTATCTTGGCTGCAGCAAGATAGTGGTCCGAGTCAATGTTAGGACCTCAGCGCGTACGAACATCTAAAACGCTAGAGACGTGTCTCCTGTTTATCACAATATGATGGTTTGGGACTTTTCGATCCGGAGACAGCCAGGTAGCTTCATGAATTTTCCTGTGCTGAAATCGAATACCACAGATAACAATTTTTCGGGTCCCGGCGAAGCCTCAACCCATTTGGGGATGTCCTATCCACCACGGTTAGTGTCGGCATTTACTCTTTCGAGGACATCAACAAACATTGCATCTCTAAAATATTTCAAGTCAATGCTGCTGTGGAGTTGCCATCGTTCTAAAATTAAAAAAATACGTAAAAAGTCGAACACAGAGAATATGTTATGTTGTATCAGAAAGTTATGAAATCATTAAAATAATTAAATATAAATAATATAGAGTTGCCATCTTTCTTAAAAATTCTAAATTGTAGTGGGTTAAACTTTGTAAAGTATAAACAATTTTGTCGCTTTAAAAATATGATTGTCAATATTTTTAAGAGTTGCCACTATTCAAAAAAATTATATATTATGTATTATAAAAAAGGGTGAGCTTACTCTTACTAATTCTCTGTTTGGCAAAAAGCTCGCTACAATTTTTCTCACAAATTAAAATATTTGAGAACTCAGCACATATTTTCCAACTTTCCTTTCCATGATATTCTTCTTGATGTCTTTTTTTTTCTATGGAGGCAACTCTGCATATTTAATGGTGTTGGCTGAGCTAAATCTAGCGTATGAGTGCAAATGAAAAACTCCAACAAAATGTAAACATAGAAATTTTTTGGGAAAATTTATGTTGTCCTGCCGGTAGTCTAATTGAAAAAATACCTCCATCGATTAACCGAACCCTGCAGGGTTTACTAACGAACGGCTCTATGCGGCACTCGCCTAGTTCGTTTCCATTTAATTGCTTGCTTGCGGGCTGGCAGTTAAGTAGACAATATATGGCACTACAACAACATATCAAAACAACAACAAAATTAAATAAAACTTGAATTCTTGGAAACTTTCGAGATGCTGGCTAGTGAAATGGAAGCCCACCAGTCACTCAATCAGCTGCACAGTTTGATAGCAACGGATGAAACTTGCCAAAAGCAGGTAAAAGTAGACAGCAATCAAAGTTGACCAAAACGTAGGTGAAATGCAGGAATTTCAATAGAAATTCTAAACTTGCGAAATTGTATGTTTATGTACTCAGGAAGAAAGCAAAAGAAGGCTGTAAAGGCAACCCATACATCTTAGTATGTGGCAGAAGCCCGTTAGAGTTTGTGCAACGCTCATATTTGCCAAGCAAAGTAACTCGAGTCAAGCAAATATTTTCATTTCAACTCGCAGGCAGAAACTGCAATCGAAAGTGTAAAGAAAACGGCGCCTCAGAACGTTGGTCAAGTGAGTGGCACGAACCGCCGCATATGCATAGATACATGCAACAGCACGTGCCTGTGCGCTTATTTATATTTGCTATATGCCAGCATTATAAACAACAACAACCACTAGAGTCTTGCAACAACTCGGCGTACGCTTGCAGTGACACTCACCTGCTGATATGCAAACACGCGCCCTGCGCACGCTTTTTCCACGAAAGTCTCGAAAGTAAAGTGGCGTGAGTGTGTGTCTATGCCTTCGATTCTGTGCTGGTGTGCGTGGTAGCGTTGGCACCTGATCGCTTAGCTATATTACACATGCATACACATTATTATCCTTTTGCCAATGTTATCCTTTAACACTTTAAGCTAGCTTAAGTGCAGCTCGTTGCACCGTGGGTCGTCAAGGCAGTCTTACATACATACATATATGTACATACAAGTATATGTGTCCATGTAGCTTGGTTATGTGCGGTAAGTATGTGCTTACACACGTCGCTCAGCTTGACACTAAATGTGTGCATACCAAATTTGTTGTTGTATATGTGTATAGACCTATAGTACACAAACAAGCAGTGGCTTAACGTGAGCGATAGCCCTGCATTCGGTGCATTGCTTCTAGTACACATTCTAATACGAGTATTGCTGTTGCATTTTTAAGTGCTGGCACGCTGTGACACATAGTCTCCAAAACCCGTAGCAGCTCTCTGACTCAGAAATGAAAAAAGTCCTTGTTAGTAAACAAATGTGTTTGTTTGTAGGTGTGTAAGTTTCTATGATTTTTATCAATGGCTTCTGGTGATTTTTTTCTTTGCTGGTTTTCTTAGTAAGTACGTTTCTTGTACGGCCAAAATATGTTGCTTTTTTTCTGCCTTTAAAGAGATAACTCCCATTTTTATCGAAAGGAAAAGAACTTCTTGAGAATATTGCACAACCTTCGAGCGAATATATGATCAAATTTGTTCTTCATCTCGAGTTTAGAGTCAATATTATCGAAAATTCAAGCAATGCAGTAACGAAAGCAGGATTCTCATATATTCTTTGTATCAGGATTTTGAAACTTAAGTCTTCGGTCACATTCTTTAATACCATTTATTGGTTAGGTTAATCTGATAGGTCAATGAGCCACGCATAGACCAGTTTTGGTACATTGCGATACCAGATGGAGTTCAGTTACTAGGTCCATGAGGAGTAGTCAAACTTTAGAATTCCTGAAATTGAAAAATAGAATCATGTAGTTCGTGTTTGCCATACCGCTATTGCCCACAAAGCTATGCCCAAAGGTTTTATATGTAACTTCTTCGGAAGCCTCTGATTATTTTGGTAGTGTTTTAGACCGTGACTTCATTTCTATGATATAATTTCCTAAGGGCTTTTTAGATGTCTATATTTCAGCCATCTTTGTCTTGGAGGTAAGCCTGTTTGTAACAAAAATCGATTCTATAATGAAAGTAATGAAGCTAGGAATTAAAACGAAAAACAATTCCTCAATCCATATTCGTTTCGGAAACTAACCATTTGAAAACTAGTTCATAACTAGTAAAATATGTAACTAGTTAAATTAGATATCAGTTATAGATCAATGTTTAGTTCATTCTGAAAGCAGATTTATTTTATTAAATACATATAGTAAAGTGTAAAGGAAGCTCAAGTACTTGTTTCTAAAAATCTCCTAAAAAGTTTTGGTTAATGAAATAGATAAAAAGTGCCAAACATTTTTTTTTTTTAATATTTTATTATCAGGTAAAATTAGTTATTTAAAAAATTTTTTATTATCTTTTCTTAACTCACCCAAAACTGGTTCTTTCGAAATTAGTTCGTAACTAGTTACATCGTAAATAATTTAGCAAATTACAGAGTTTTCGCCAATGAATTCATAATTTCCAAATTTCACAAAACCTCCTTTTTCCTCTTCAACTCACTCTAAATTGATTCCTTTGAAACCAGTTTATAATTAATTACATCGTACACAAATTTATCTAATTAGATTTTTCCCCATTGATTGCATAATTTCCAAATAAAAGACTTGACTTTTCCGTCACAAAACCTATACTTCACTTTCCTCTGCAGCTCACACGAAATTGACTAGTTACATTGAAAATAATTTAGCTAATTACAGATTTTTCACCCATAAATGCGTAATTTTCAAATAGAAAATTAGATCTTTCACTTCACAAAACCGTTTTTTCACTTTCCTCTTCAACTCACCCAAAACTAGTTCTTTTGAAATCAGTTCTTAACTAGTTACATAGTAAATAATTTAGCTAATTGCAGATTTTCCTCCACGAATTCATAATTTCCTTCAAAAACGTTTCACTTCAACTCAACTTTTCACTTCACAAAACCGATTCTTCACTTTTCTCTTCAACTCACTCTAAATTTGTTCTTTTGAAAGCAGTTCTTAACTAGTTACATAGTAAATAATTTAGCTAATTGCAGATTTTCCCCCACGAATGCATAATTTCCAAACGATTTTTCACAACTCACTTTAAATTGACTCTTTTGTAACCAGTACGTAACTAGTTACATCGTAAATAATTTAGCTAATTACAAATTTTTTCACCAATGAATGCAATAACTTCCAAACAAAATTTCCGCTTTTTCACCTCATTGCCGCAACAAAACTCTCACAGTAAAGCTGTACTCTTGGAACAACAAAAACACTTAAGCATTAAAATGTGCATATGTTTGCATTGCTTATGTATGTACACAATACGCTGCAGCCAGATTTTGTTGCCGCCAGCTGCAACCAAATACATAAATTTAGATTATCTTTCGCTGGCGCATGGCCGCACATATAATTTTGGAATATTTATTCTAATGCTAATATCCGCAATTCACATCACACACACACATTTAAAACAGTTAGCAGATTGTAATTTTCTATTTACGTAAATTATTTAATAATAAATTTCATGATAAATGCTAGTGGTATTGGAATGTAAAGCGGATTCGGAAATAACGCTTGAATTGATTATGATAATAGTTGTAAACGAATTTGTGTAAATAAATATTTAAAGGAAAAATACTAAAAAAGTAGCTGGAAAATTTCCAAAGAATTGGCTTAAAATATAAAAATAAATTTTTTTGAATTATTGCAGTGTTTTTAATCTTTTAAAAATATGCTTTTATTTTCATAAAATAATTGTAAAACTAAAAGTAAGGCTTAAAGAGCACTCTTAGTACGACAGTCTAAAAAAGAATAAGCTAACATTTTATGGAGCCTCCTTTGTTTTCTATAACAGCCTTAATGCGCTGCGGCATTGAATTTGTCAAATTCCACAATGCTTGTGCTGAGCTTTCATTATACCAGACATTCTCGAGAATTTTATCCAACTCAGCAAAGGTCTCTCCTTTGCTACCTTGGTCTTCATAATACAGTGAACGTTCTCAATGAGGTTTCAATCTGGGCTGTTACCTTGCCATACTAATGTCAAAATTCCATTTTGCGAAAGAAAGTCTTTTACATAGAAAACATAAAAAATAAAAAATGATACAATTAATATTGCTAATAAAATAATTTGTGTAAACTACAGGCATGAAAAGAAATTAATACCCACCATTTTGGCACGATTACTTGGCGGAATAATAGACCGTTTCCTTGCGAAAAGTGCTCTTCAATTGAAGGTATTAAGTATATTTGCCGGTACTTAATTGCATTTACTGTTCCATCTATTACTACCAGTCTTCCAAGTCTATGGTAAGAAAAACGTCTCCAAACTATTCAGCTGCCTCCCTGCTTAACCGTTCTTTGGACGCACTCTTCGCTATAGCGTTCTATTTGCCACTTCTCCTTAGAATATGTTTTTCTTGTTGCTCCTGAGTCTGGTTTTCTACTCAGAGACCTACTGTTTTGAAATTTTTCCCCGGTAAACCTCTTGAATCCAGTTGCTTCACTGATCTTTCGTATGCTAAGATTTTCTTTTCGCAAAGTTAAAATCTTGCTCTTATCTTCAGAAGTAATTTTTTTTTTTTAGGCTTGGTATGTTATATATATTTTTTTATCACTATCTAAACTCTATGTTCCAAACAACAAATCAATAATTAACGAAACAGCACATATCTCTTCTATTTATGCAATAAAAAATCCTTCTTTAATCAAAACTTACAACTACATGATGCATTTTCGCCATAAATGCTACCTAGGTACTTGTCCGGATTTCAGTTCCCGTCACTGTATGTATAAAAGAGAGTTAAAAAGTTCGATTTATTTGAGAAGTTTCACTAATTTACAAACGAAACGGCCAAAGAGCGTGGAAATCGGCAAGATTTAAGTCCGACTGCACAAAGTAAATACCAGACATTCTCGCGAATTTTATCCAACTCAGCTACATAGCTTCCTCCTATTGGTGTGTGTCTCTGCTAAATAAATTCAAAATACGAAACAGTTGCCTACTTTTAGGCGCATGAATTTGTTACAATAAACGCTAGCAACAAATGAGAACGTCAAACATTGGAAATTTTAAAATATTTTATAAAAAGTTGGTGTGTGTCTCTGCTTAATAAATTAAAAATACAAAATAGTTGCCTACTGTTAGGCGCATGGAGTGTTATTATAATTGCCAGAAACAAATAAAAAAAGCTAAAAATTTCAAATTTTAAAATATTTTACAAAAAAAAAAAAATGTACTAAACTAAAGTTTTATTAATTTTAAAGTTTTATAAATTTTGTTTGAATATATAGGACACAGTTCTTAACTATTCCATTTTTGTACTCATTTCGAGTACTTATTATACAAATGTGCCACAAAATATACTTATAATTCACGCTCTTCGGCCAGCCTGAGTGTGCTTAGGCTTCCATAAATTTTCAGCTAAGCGCCTGAAACTGTGCTATACTTTAATATCACCAAAACACGCGATATTTTATTTAAGTCTGTCTACTTGTAATGAAATATTTAGCGGTTCTATAACCATTTTCCTATCTTTTTTCTATTAATTCCATTGTATGTATATTTCTCCCTGGATATCAAATAAAGGTTAATGAAAAACATGTTAGACTTAAGCTGCCAATAACCTTGTGATATGTATCTTAGACTAACAAATTAGCACAATGCCAGCGAGCGCAGCGCTGACAACATTACACACGCACACACGTACATAAAACAATTGTCTGGCATCGCCTGCTTTGTATTCATTACCGTGTTCTCTCTTTGCGCCTTCTTGCCTGGTGTTGCCGTTAAACAATACATGCAAACCATAAGCATCGACTTTATAAATAATAATCACAAAGCAAAAAGTCTTAACGACAAATGTGACTGCCAAAAAATTACAAGCAACAGCGTGTACCGTTATATTGCTGTATATAGTAATATTAGTTGTATAAATAAGTATGTGGCAACAAATGTAAACAGTTATTTATGGCAGCAACGAAAGAGTGTCCGACACCTCATGTAAGATTCAAATTTGTATTTTGTTTGTATGTACATACAGTTATGCATATATGTATGTTTGTGGTGCATAAGTATGTATGTGTATTTATATTCATGTGCATTGCTGCTATGTTGACTTGGCTTGCTGACTACTTGCCTTTCACGCTACGTTCTTGGCTCAGAAAGCATTGTTGTGGCTGCTATGAGTACAGCTAGGTACATGTGTGTGTGTGTGCGTGCATAAGCATCGCGCTGAGAGTGCACTTAAAGCAGATAAGCTGCAAGTGGCTGTTCGCCTTGCAGTGTTTTGTCCTTATCTGCATCTTGTGCGACAACCAGCTATCGTTTGTAACATATGTATGTATATAAATACCGTTAAGTGTGCACACAAGCCTTATATGTATGTGTATATTTTTGTATAAATGAGTGCTTGCTCGTGAAAGCAACTTCCTGCGACTTTCCGTAAGCTAGTTGCATAAAAATAAAAATATATATATCTCTCTATAAATATATATATGTTATACGTATATATAGTATACCTCTTTTATACATATATGTACACATCACACTTGTAAGTAAATGCAAGACATCTTGTTAAATATAAAAATTTGTTCGCCTCAACGTGTGTCGCCTTTTACGCCTTTGGCTTTTCGACTACGCAATTATTTTGTTTTTGTTTGTGTTTCTTTTTTGTCACTGCATTTGCGGTTGCGCCATCTCGGTTTCTGTGTTTTCTACATTTCCTTCGTATGTTCTTTTTCGTCTGTCTTCCTTCATTCGCTGCTTCAGCTGCACAGCCTTGTCTGCTCTTGCTGCAATTTGCTGTCAATTTGTTTTTATTTTTGTTTTTTCTGTTGCTTCTTTTGTTTTATTCCTTTACTGTTATATAAATATTTCATTCTTGTCTGCTTTATCTATTGGCCTCTGTGTGCCATTAAAGTGTGACTCATGTGTCTCGTTTGTTAACGTTGCAATGAATTTGTGGCACATAACTGTAGTACACGTGTTTATATAGTATGTATGTGTATACAGTTATATAGATGTATTGTTGATGTAATTTTATTATATGGAAACTTAAAGTACAAATTTTGCATAGAATTGCTTGGCATATAAGATACATACACATAGGCAAGCGTCATATATGTACATACATATAAAAAAAAAGTTTTTGATGAGAATGAAATCTAACGGTTCTGTTCTATATATCTTTCTAAAAATCACCTTTGAAAACTATGTATTTATTGCTCTACAATCTAATATAAGCGTATGATGGACTTGATGACAAATCATAAGGATAACTAATTTAACTTAGGAATTTTCTTCAATACCGAGGGGACTGCTTCTTTTAATATTAAATATTTAAGACCGAAGCAGTTAGTTTGGTCAGCACGTTCTTACCGCAATCTGTTATATTTTATATAAAATAAAATTGCGATAAGCTCTAGGAGCAAAATTTCAAAGCCGACAGATGTCGCTGTTGTCGGCATTATAGAAATATTTATCTTCAAAATCACAAAAAGACTGGTTGTCACCCACTCATAAAATCGATGAATACAGTGCTTTATAACTGTAAAGCTCTAAAAAGCTTTTAATATGATAAACCTGCTCAAAGAGTACATTTTCGAGACTAAAAGATGTCGCTTTTGTCAAGGTTTTTAAAAATATTCTTTGCAAAAATCGTAAAAAGATTGGTTGTCACTCAAAAAAAAAAAAAAAAAAAAGATCAACACAATTCAGACCTTTCATTATATGGTGAGCTTTATGACTTTAAAGCTCTAAAAAAGCTGCTGATTTACGTAACTTGCATGATGATATTAATTAGTATATGAAACTGAAAACTATAGATATTTCGTATTCCTAGCAAACATTCTGTGCTGATCTAAGTCACTCTACGTTGATCTTGAAGAATTCAATTAGAGTATATAAACCATAAATCGAGTACTATAAAACAATTATCAATACTCGAGTGCGGATGAAATAAATATTTACTTGAAACATAAAGATTATTGTATTAAATATTGCAGTCTCTATACAGTTTAATTTCAAATCGACCTTCTAACATCAATTCCTACTAAATTGAATAAACTCATTATAAATCGAAGACGTGCGACATACTTATTGCATACATTTAATTTTTTTGATAATATAATATTGTAGTCAGTTCGCGTATTGAATAGAAATATTTCACGAAACTTGGTCCACAGTTTTGAGAATTTTTCGAGAACTTCTTCTGCAGTGATTTCGATGCCATAATGCATATGCGGCAAGCATGTTCGTCCTCAGCCACGTTTTCATGTGGCGAAGTGCTAATATGTGAATTATGTGTTTAGGTCTACAACGCAGTTCTTCAACGTTTTCAATGCAGTAGTCGGTAACTTGTTTGCTTCTGTCCCCAATGGCACAGCCAGTGATAAAGTTAACTTTTGAGGTTCAAACATCGCATTTGAAGCCTTTGATCTATCTATCAAGCAGTCAATAAGATTTTCCATTTGTTTGGTTTTCAAAGCACATAAATTTCATGGAAGCAGCAAACTTAGTTGAAGTTAGTCTCTAGAAAAGCGCATCTTCAAATCTTCGCCGATTGTAACCAACAGAGGAATGTACACTGAGCTGCTGCAGTATTTTTCGCAAGGTCTCCCGCAGAAATTTTCGGAACGTATCTGTCATATTTGATGCCTTAGCCAGATCAATCGATTCTTCAAGCTGAGTTAGAGATAGATTATAAGTTGAAAAAGTCTTACAAATACTCTCCTCCAAAACTATTTGCCGGATTAACTTAATTTTTTCGATAAATATTCTCAAATGTGTATACTTCATATACAAGTTACGTTCCAAAGGAAACAGGACTTAAAAAAAAACAGAACAAATGGTTTTTTCGGCAAAATCAAATTATTTTATTCAAAACAGTCATCTTCTGCTGCAATACAGCTTTTTGCACGGTCCAAAAGCATGCCGACCGAGTGTTCGTTTTAGCTCGTTGGCCGATATGGCCGCCAGTATGCCGTTTCGAGCCTTTTGAATGGCCTCTACGTCTGCATAACGCTTTCCTTTCATAGGCAAATGTATTTTTCCGAAAGGGAAAAAGTAACACGGTGTCATATCAGGTGAATACGTGGATGTGTTAATGGTTAAGAGATGATTTTTGGTCAAATAATCGGATCCTTCGAATGTTGGATTCTGAGCAATTTTTGGTTGTCAGTCAATTTGTGCGGAACAAACACCTTTCGTAAGCCAAAATGTGCGGTCGTAATACGGTAAATCGATGTTTTGGAGATGTTCAATAATGATTTCGGTTGATTTCTGATGAATTCACGTACAGTTTCGATGAAATTTCCGGTGATCACGGATTTTGATTGGCCCACATGTTGATCGTCATTTGTGTTCTCACGGCCACTTTGAAGACGTTGAAACCACTCGTGCACTCAGCTACGGGATAGGCAATCGTCGCCATTAACTTGTTTCATTAATTGAAACGTTGCGGTAAAAGTTTTACCAATTTTTAAACAAAATTTAATGTTGGCTCTTTGTTCGAAGCTCATTTTCGCACCGATAACACAAACATACTGACACTTAAAACGCAATAACTTCACTGCTAAGCGATGAAATTCCATGAAATTCTCACTGGACAATCGAAGAAGATAGCAGATTCTAACGCACCAGTCGACATATAGATGGCACCACTAGATTAAAAAAGTCCTGTTTACTTTGGAACGCTTAAACTAAAGTGTTTTGTTTTTACATATTTTAGTTTGATTAAATCTAAATTTATCTAAATTGGTCATCATATTTATAATTTATTTAAAGTTTTCCGACACACTGGTCGCATTAATACAACCAAAAATGCAGGTTTTTGTGCTCTTTGAATATTAATAAATTGTTCAACTTGTTTGCTTAAATTAATTCAATTTTCACAACCATAAATTTTTAGTTGGTCAACTAGGCACGTTTCTGCATAATTATAGCGGTTTTAGCACGTCACGTTTTCTAAAATAATTTTCATAACAATTTCAACAGCTTATTTGTATGCTGAAATACTCACTCCTCTCAAATGTATAGTAGTTATATGCAGAACTTTACAAATACATAGAAATCGACATGTCATGCCGGTTACCGTTTCAAAAGTGCCACACTAGAATAGTATCCGCTCTCCGCTTGGAGAGGACACTCATAAATACACACATTAGCCTTTGCCAAGTCGTATACTACAGCAATAATATGTATTTTACACATGCCTTCTTTTGCTTACCTTTGTTGTACCTTCCTTGCCATACATTGCTTTTTCACATTTATGTATGTGGCGCACGCGTTTCGCCATTTTCCAGCAGCGACTGGCATTTTAAAGATGTCTCTGTGTTTTTTTTTAGTTCTCACCTGAAGCTGCTGCTTATTCATTCGAAATTCGACATTTGCTTATGCCATTTTGCAGTCATGCACACGCGCGCTTAACTCTTCTCCTTCACCTGCACACATACAAACGCACTGACATGTGTATTTACTACGTTTCTATGTTGCACTTTTCCCCCGTCCGCTGCTGGAACGTTGTGTGTGTGCCAATGTAGTGTCCTGCAACATGTCGCCTTTCACTGTGTTGATGTATCATGGCAGAACATTGCCACGCTATTAATAATTCATAACACGCTGAGCACATTTTCGCATATGCGCCTAAACATATGCAACGACCAGCTGTTTAGACTACCTGCCTGCTCGCCTGCAAACTACCTGGCTGCCTCACATAAATTACGTGTGTGACATTATTAGAAAGCCTTGCTGCACATACACTCCCATACACACACATACATACATACATTCACAGCACACATTCACTTAAACACAGAGGTGTCAGTTAGCTATCTATTGCTTTCAAACTTCACTCGAAAGTGTGGCAAAGTGTCTAACACGCCAAGTGGTAAAATGACGTGACGTGCACTGACTCTGCCGTTCTTGGTCATGTGGTCGCTTGTTGTTGCTATTGTTGTTGCTGTTTGCATTTGCTGATTTCCCTGCTATGCGTACTAACCATTCGGCTTTGCTAGGCTGTCACTTTTCACTCTTGACTTCTGTAAGGTTGTTTTTTTTTGTTGTTATTTGTTTAAAAACATTTTTGCCGAGTTTATTTTGACATTTTATTGAAAACTTTTAAATCGAATTTGTTTTGTTTACTTTGCACTGACAGTTCATTGTTGGTAATTGTGTTTTTTACAGATTGAGAAATTAGTGTTTTTGCAGTGGGGAAAAAATTAGGAAAAAATGTGCTGACCGTTGTTTGAATTTTACTTAATTTAATTTTGGTGTAATCTTCCTCGACTTATTTTTTAGTTTGCTTAAAAAATTGCTAAAATTTCACTTTCGTTAAAGAAGTTCGTACGGCACACTCATCACTCTAGAGGTTACATGTCTCCATACAGTGCTCCTCCTACGTTCAGAAAATAATGGGAATTTTAACATTTAAAATTTCGTGGGTTTGCAGAGTCGAACTGACGAAGTTTTTATTATAATGATTGCCTATTTTGCCTTTAGTAGCAGCTAAAATAAGAAAAGTTATTAAGAGCTTTCCGTTCGTCAAAGCTCAACCTACTTTTTCGTGAATTCTTGGCCAAAAAGAATACTGTAATGAAGCCTCAGTCTCCATATTCACATGGTTATGTGTGACTTTCCTATTTCCAAAAATAAAGAGCACTTTATAGCGCCAAAATTTTTCAAGATAGATGAAAAGAGCTAAAGGCTATCTTAAAAATCGAGCTTCAGAAGTATTTTGACGATTGGAAGAAATGCTTAAGTGCATAATATTGAATGGGGACTATTTTGAAGGCGACTCTTAGGACTCTTAATAGGAAGTTCCATGATCCATTTGCTTCAGTCATCCATTTATAAGATTTATATGTAGATAAGTCAGTAATAATGAGATAAACTATGATTGATCCTAAAAGTATACTATGTAAACTATATTATCCAATTAAGCTACCATTCTTTTGAGAGCACTTTATGCAACGGCAGTTATAATGTTCTCCATTAATGTGGAATCGAAATTCGAACGATCACGAAAGTCAAAAGAGACCTGTTAAAGATAGTATTTTTGAAAATATTTTTGAAATAGCTTTATCGAGACGAGTCGAGCAAGAACGTGTTGTATACCCAAAATATTAACTAAAATCATACAAATGCGACTTGCGAGAGATGTCGAGCTCTCTTGCCATCTCTCTAACACTTGCCTGACGACTTTAAATCATCATATCCCTCACTTCACTTGAAGAGGTCGAAGGTCGTCCAGAACGAGGAATGTTTTCAACGATCTCTTGACCGTATTTGAAGGCTTTGTACCACTCTTAGGCTTGTGTTTTTGATAAAACTGGATCACCGTTATCAAAAATAACGCATTCTGTCTTCCCGTCGCCCAGATGTATGCTATACTTTTTGTGATAAATTATAATTTGGTTTGGATTAAATCGAAATTGAAAGAATTTGATAGTAACGCTCGCGAAATGAAAATCTGAAATCGATCTGAGTTGGTTTTATGAGTCTCGCTTTGTTATGTCGTTAACTATTTGAGTTTTCATTAATTATCACAAGTACTAAGTATGTATAGTATGTATTCTTAAAGAACCTGAGGCACCCTTCTAGTTATAACTATTTTCAAAAGCCCTATCGATCAACCACCATCACCAAGAATTTGCCCGTTCGCACACTTAATATTTTATAGCGTGCCCTCAATTCATTTTATTACTGTTAATTTACTTTTTTCCCAAGGCTTATTAATGTAATTAACATTTTTATTAAAATAAATGTAATTCACATGCGATGGTGCACCTACATGTATATATATACATATGTGCATATTTTTACCGACTGTATTTCGTATTTTTGTATTTAAAGCGAATTACATTAAAATATTTATGCGCGTATGCTAACATAGCGATGCAGTGCTTCCCAAAAGCATATACCGTTGAAAATGCATGCAAATATTGATGGTAAAGGGCTTGGTAACGTTACCAATGCACAGTGGGGTAATATCGGAAAATGATTGAAAAAAATAAGAAATTAAAAAAAAAATTAAAAAAATATAAAATTTAAGAAAAATTAAAATAAAATATTTTTTTAAAAAATTTGAAAAATACTAAAAATATAAAATAAAAAAACTTAAAATAAAATAAAAAAAAATTAAAAACAAAAATAGAAAGAATTCAATAAAAAAAAAGAAACTCAAAAAATTAAAAATTAGGAATAAAAAAAATTTATATTAAAACAATAAAAATAAGAAATTAAAAAAAAAGAAATTTAAAAACAAAAAATATTAAAAAATAAAATAAAATGAAAAACTTAAAACGGAAAAGTGAAAAGAAAAAACAATAATTCAAATAAAAAAAATAAGATATCAACAGAAAAAAACTTTAAAAATATGTAAATTTTAGCTTAAAAAGCAATTGAAAAAATATGTGTATCCTGATAAAAATGTTTGTTTGAGATTATACATATAATTTTTTTTGAATATTGAGAATTTTTCAAACATTCTTAAACTAACGGTTATATGTACAAGCATATGTATCACCTAAAATTAAGCGAGATCGACATAAGGTCATATATATATAAAAATGATAGACGTTTTGCACCTTAAGGTACTTCCCTGGCTTTGATGCTTCGAAATTGTAGTCGATTGCAATCGAACTTAGCCTTTCCTTATTTGTTTATATTAATTTTTTAATTTTTATTGCAGCTAACACTAATAAAAATATTCTCTTGAAATGCTAAATAACTTTTTTAATTAATAAAGTTTCTCGATTATAAGATTTTTTTCCTTTCAGTTATTCAATATTAATTTTTGTATTAAAATATTTTTTTTTTAAATTTTCTATAGCCAAAATCCATTTTTTTTTATTTGAAGACAAAAATATAAAATTTTAAATTTATTTGACATTTTTCTTCATTATACACCACTGTGAAGCTATGATTGTGGATTTTGGTTTCATTTTATGGCTTACCATCCGCGGGGAGTTATAATTTATTTACCAATTGCATGAATATCTTTATACACAGACCTAAATACATATTTATATATGCGATTGCTACAAAGACAGCATAATAAATCAGAATATTTGCGCAGTGCGCCGTTAATTTGTATTTATTTTAAGCCTGATTTTTAAAAAGGCTTTAGTACTTATATATTTAAACAAACTCTTATTTTTTTACCAACACTGCCAAGTATCGTCTTCTTTTTTTCTTTTCTTATTCATTACTGATGCCCTTTGGCCAACTTTTTTAGTGCTGCGTAGTGAAAGGGTTTCACTAGTTCAGTTGTACGTATGTATGTACCATCTTGATGTTTGACTGACAGTTTGGGTGCCTCTCTGTCGTAAGTGTTGATTTAAAAGCGACACATCAAAGACTTCTTGACGACACTTCTTCCTTCCTCCAATTTGCTTGCAGTCTGTGATTAACTGTTGGAATGAGTTGCAAAACATTGAGTTTGGTCCTCTTAATGCAGATGAGTGACAGCCTATGCAGTCGTTTATGGCATATGCCTACTGTGGCCACTGCCTTTGTGGCACATTAAGTTCCGCATTTTTGAGTGCATAAAATTTATAATGACAACGCTGATGACAACATACTATTTTAAGTTATGACATAGGCATATGAACATAAGTTATGCTTCATTTTAATATCTGTCGACAAATTCATCTCAGCTTTATATGAACTACTCTGCTGGTCCTTTTAGCATTATTGAGAAATTTGAAAAGTATAATGTTCCGAAGCTGGAAGCTTTCATATTTTTCTTTTATCAGCTTGCGCGATGCATGAAGGTAATTTGTAGTCTTAATATGCCAAATATGTAAATCAGACACCCTCTTAAATTAGTCAATGCAGTGGCTATACGAAACACCTTTAACCCTATTAATATTTTATCCTCCCACGGTATGAGGTATCGCTAGTGACGCCACAGATTCTGTTAAAATTCGTCAACAGCATCCTAAAGGTTAACTGCTCCTCATGGACATAGTAACTGAGCTCCATCTGGTATCGCAAAGGGCCAAAATCATTTTATAATAATTTGGTCAATATAGTTGGTAACTGAGGTTGGTATTGAGTTGTATACTACCCGAATATTTTCAATCTTGTTTTCTAGTCTAAAGGCATATATTTCAGGCAATTTAAAGAAAAAAAAGGCAATTCATATTCTTACTATAAACTTCTATTAGTTATTTATTAAAATTACAAGAATACCGAAAAAAAAAAAAAAAAAAAATAGGGGAAAAAATTGAAAAAAAAACATTTCAAAATTTGGGAAAAAATTTTATTTAAGAAAAAAATTTTAAAATTAAAAAAATAAAAAATTCAAAAAAAAAAAAAAATTAAAAAATAAAAAAAAAATTAAAAAATAAAAAAAAATTAAAAAATAAAAAAAAAACTAAAAAATAAAAAAAAATTAAAAAATAAAAAAATAAATCAAATAAAATTGAAACGCTTTTCAAGTTTCAGTTTGAACCGAACCAGTTTCGATGCCTAATATCTCCGAAAATAATTTGAAAATTAAAAAATCCTTTTAAACGTTGAAGTTTTGAAAAAAAAAACAGATATACAATCAATTTTGTAGACACACTCTTGAATTGTTAAATTTAAAAAAAAAAAATCTTTGTTTCTGTTTTGAAAAATCCTCTCTTAGATAGATTCTTGAATAATTAAACTTCGAAAAAAAATTGATTTATGTTTTAAATTTTTAGACTAAAATACCCCTTAAAAGTCAAATTTTAGTTCTTGTAATATTTTCTTATAATTCTTTTTCTTATATAGATGGCAACTCTTTTTTCAAATATGTCTAAATATACTCGAATATTTTTCGAGAAATAATTTTTTAAATGTTCTAAAAAATCGTAGGTTTTTTTTTAATTTTTTTTAATTCTTCTTATATTTGCTTTTTCATTGGTTGGCAACTCTGTTGTTTCAAAATTTGTTTAAATGGACGACTACACGGATATTTTCGTGAAAACTTGCTTACATGTTTTTTTACTTATCGAATATTTCATATTTTTACAGTTTTATATTTTTGATGGGTGGCATCTCCAGTGCATATTATGTATTAATCAGAAATTTTTATCACTTAAGGTTCGGTTTTTGATTTTTTTTGAAAAGAAAACAAGGGTTTTCAGTAGCTTCAGAGTAATGTTCTTTACAAAGAAAACTACATATTTGCTAAAATTATTTAAAACAAAATTATAAAAAAAAAATTGAAAATAAAATTTTGTTCTCTAATAAAAAAAAAAAAATATAATTAAAAATTTTTAAATTAATTATTTACTAATTTATCGAGGCAAAATTAAATTTCATCTATAGTTGGTATTTTGGTCCAAACTAGTATATTTATATAGTATATAAATATTTTAATACAAGCTTTTGTGGGACTTAGGACTCATTCTGTGAACTTCTACATAAAAGGTCCAAAATATTTCTGTTCCTCATTCCAACATTTCTTGCTTAAAGTCCCTCATATACGATGTGATATACACGATCTGCTGTTTTTTCGTCATATTCAAGTTCTATTTAATAGTTAGAATGCTTTCAAACATATACTCTGCATATATTTCATGCAAATTTTCTATCCTTTGTTGCCTTTTCAATTACTATCCGCTACATCCACTTTCCTGCAAACCAAGGAGACATGTCCACGTGACGTGTACAATGTCTGCTCAATCAACATCAGTTGGATTTCTATCTATGCACATATTTTTGTATGCGAGTGTCATTTCTATGGCAAAATATTTTGTATGCTATTTACACAAATATACATGCACACACATTCTTTTTTTATACTTTTACCGCAATCATAGATTTTTCCATTTGTTTGCTATTCAATTTTCTTTTTTCTTTTCCCATTTTTAGCGTTGAAAGTTTCGTTTTTTATTACTATTTCTTTTTTTTTTTTTTGTGCTTTTCTAACCACGCACCACACACTCGCACTCACGCCGTCTAGTATTTCGTTCATTTTGCCGCTTGCTGCTGCTGATTGGCATTCTGCATGCGTAATTAGTTGATTTTCAATCGGCAAATTAGTTTCATTCTGCTTCGCCACTTGCCTTTCATTCTGTGTTCGCTTTCATTGAATTTCAATAAATATATATATTATATCTAAATGTGTCCATTTCGATCTTGCTGTTAACATGTCTTTCCTTTTATTTTAATATTTAGCATTTTGTTATGTCCTTGGCCGTTTATATGACTTTCAAGGTCGTTGACAAAGTGGCGGAAGAAGAAAACTGGAAAGTGTTTAAAGTTTTGAGAAATATGCAAATTAATGTACCGATTCGGGGAAAAATCGCAACGCGGAAATATTGAATATAATTTAATAAAGGAAATACATAAGAGTAAATGGCAGCTTGTATTAAGGAAGTAGTGGCAAAGAAATTTGAGTTGATAATGTTGGGGATTTCAATAACAAAATACTTAGCGAAAATAAAAATTAGTTTTTGAAAAATTCATGAGTTCAAAATAATATTCTTTACAAAAAAAAAAGAAAAACAAAAACTGTTTCAATAAAATTATTAAAAAAAAAATTTAAAAAAATTAAATAGTACTTTGTTTTCTAATAATAAAAAAATTATTATTAAAAAATTTAAAAAAATCTAAAAATAATATTTTGTTCTCCAAAAATAAAAAAAAATATATATTTGAAAATTTTTAAAATTTATTACTTACTAATTTATCGATTCAAAAATAAAATCCCCATCTAAGGTTGGTCTTTCGGTCCAAACTATATCCCTCAGACCTGCCTCAGACTTCAAACTGGCATTTTTGCCTAAAAAAATATTTACTTTGATGCTCTCATAACCTTTAAGTCAAAATGCTTAAGGTTAGTTAATTTTTTCCTCAAATTTTATTTATTTAGATTTAAATATATTGATTTAATACTAAGCAAAACCAAGAGAAGAACAACACCTAAAAGAAGAACAAATTTAAAATCAAAACTTTTTTTGCCGATAAAATCTAAATCTACTTCGTGTGAAATTGATATTTGTTGAATATGTAATATAAACTCTGGCAACACTCGTATGTTCGAATATTCTAAGTCAGTACTTTTCTATTTTAATGAATACCGAAACTCTGTCTATACAAAAGAAGTTGCTAATAAATTGTCGTTGAGTAAACATCGTCGGCTTTTCAATTTTATTTCGTCAACAGGTTATGGGCCCAGGCCAAACGCAGGCTGGGCAGTAACAACGCGGATAATTGTAAAACGTTACAAATAGTGCCGCGAAATAAATTAAGCAAACCGTGAACAGTTTTTTGCGAAAAATCGTAAGTGCAGTAATGACTGAAAAAATGAATTTCAATATAGAAAAACTAGACGCAAGCAATTATGACACTTGGTGTCTGCAAATGCGTAGTGTTCTTGTGCATCAAGATTTGTGGCCAGTGGTTTCCGAAGAGTTAACGGAAACAGCGGAAAATAGGGCAGAATGGTTGGTGAAAAACAATAAAGCGATCGCAACTATAATGTTGTGTGTAAAAGCAACCAGCCTTAATCACATAAAAAAGTGTACAACAGCGCCACAAGTGTGGAGAGCGCTAAAAGATTTGAACAAATCAAGTGGTCCCGTACGAAAAGTCTCACTGTTTAAGAGGCTGATTGGTCTACGAATGTCTGAGGGCGAAGATGTGCGCGAGCATATGAATAAATTTTCAAAAATTGTCGACGAGTTGGCAGAAGTAACCATCGAGTTACAAGAAGAACTATTGGTAATCATGCTGTTGGCAAGCTTACCTGGAAGTTACGAGAACCTTGTAGTAGCATTGGAAGCAAGGGATAATTTGCCAAAATTGGACGCGTTGAAAATAAAAGTAGCGGAAGAAGGCGAGCGTCGCAGAGACAACTGTACAGACGCGAGCCATAACGGTTTCGAAAACACACAAGCATGCGCTGCACGCGCAAATTCAAAGAAACACAACGAAACCAAAACGCTTAGTAACAATCGCAGCGATGGAGAAAGAACGAGTGCGCAAACCGAACACAGTAGGAGCAAAGCGAAGCGCAACTTCAAATGCTTCAACTGCGGTAAGAAGGGGCATTATGCGGCACAGTGCAGAGAAGAGAGGGCAAAGGAGAAATCGTTAGCAATTTTTGCGGAGGCAAAGCGGCAGCAGCAGAATTCTAACGTTTGGTGTATCGACAGCGGCGCGACGTCGCATATGTGTAAAGATGAACACTTATTTGTGCGAATGAACGAGCATAGCGAAAGAATAGAATTAGCAGGGAAATACTCCGTTGATGCCAAAGGTATTGGCGACGTTGTTGTAAAAACGTCTGGTTGGAATTTTAAACTGACGAAATGTTTGTATGTACCAGATTTGCAAATGAACTTTATATCAATACCAAAAATTGATGAGAAAGGGTTTAAAGCAACATTCGAAAATGGTTGTGCAGTAGTGCGAGATAAAGAAGACAATTCAGTTATATTTAAAGCAAATAAAGAAAATAGTTTGTATGTAATACGAGACAAAATACAGTCGTGTTATTTAACTAGAGCCGAAAATACTGTAATGTGGCATAATAGATATGGGCATATTAATTTTCGAAGCCTAAGTGAACTTTCAAATAAAAACATTGTGAATGGAATAGATTCGATATCAAATGCAAACGATATTGTGTGTGTGTCATGCGTTAAGAGTAAAATATGTTCTCAACCGTTTGTAGCTTCAGAAAATCGTGCAAAAAACATTTTAGACTTGGTGCATTCGGATGTTTGTGGTCCGTTTAGTACGCAATCGCACGGTGGGTCACGATATTTTCTGACCTTTATAGACGATAAATCGAGGTCGATGTTTGTGTATTTTTTGAAAACAAAAGACCAAGTGTTTGAAAACTTTAAATTATTTAAAGCAATGGTCGAGTTACAAACCGGTAACAAAATAAAAACATTACGCACGGATAATGGCCGTGAATATGTTAATAATAATTTTAAAAGATTTTTGGGTGAATGTGGCATAAGGCACCAGCTCACAGTCCCATATACTCCACAGCAGAATGGTGTGGCAGAACGTGCTAACAGAACGCTGGTAGAGATGGCGCGTTGTATGCTGGTACATTCAGGGCTGAGTGAGAGTTACTGGGCAGAGGCAATAAATTGTGCAGTGTACATTCGAAATCGGTCGCCATCTAAAGCGCTGGATGGTGTTACTCCATACGAAATATGGGTTGAACGAAAGCCTGTGGTAAAGCATTTCAAAGTGTTTGGATGTCTTGCGATAGCCTTGAACAAATCGCAGCATAGCAAATTTCAGCAAAAAGGCAACGAGTACGTCATGGTAGGATACGACAGTGCATCGAAAGCATATCGTCTCTTTGATACAAAAACGCGAGAAGTAATTGTTAAACGCGATGTAAAATTCGACGAAACAATTTTGATGGGGAAAAATAAGGGTGAACATTTTTCGCCAATGGAGGTAGCACAGTTTACATTGGAAGGAGCTGATCCGATTCAACATGTAGCAGAACAAGAAGAGCAGTCCGATTATGAAGACGCTGTAGAGAGTAGCAGTTCAATCGATGATGAAATGCGCGATTGTCCTGAACATCAGCAGATGCGGCGTGGTAGGCCACGGTTAATTAGAACTGGTTTACCTGGCAGACCAAGAAAACAACAAAGTGCAGTAAACTTAGCATATACTGAAAATGTTAAAGTACCAGTATCAGTTGAAGAAGCAATGAACAGCAAGCAGGCGCATGAATGGTGGTGCGCTATGCAGGAGGAGTACAACGCTTTAGTTAACAACGATACATGGGAGCAAGCAGCGGTACCGAAGGGCCATAAAGTTATTGGCTGCAAGTGGGTATTTGCGGTAAAAACAAACACAAATGGTGACATCGAGCGGTACAAAGCGAGGCTAGTAGCAAAAGGTTGCGGGCAAACGTATGGCGTTAACTACAACGAGATTTTCTCACCTGTCGTGAGATATGCAACTATAAGAATGGTGTTGGCTATAGCGGCCGAATACGAGTTACATGTTCATCAGCTTGACGTGTCGACGGCTTATTTGAATGGCAAGCTAGAAGATGACATTTATATGAGACAGCCAGAGATGTTTCAGCAAGACAACGACTGCGTTTTGAAGCTGAAAAAATCATTGTACGGCCTTAAGCAGTCAGGCAGAGTTTGGAACTCAAGGCTTGATGAAGTTTTAAAAGAAATGGGGTTTTCTGCATGTAACAGCGAGCCGTGCTTGTATACTAAAAATCAAGGGCGCAAATTAAATATAATTGCAGTATACGTTGACGATCTGATGATTGCTTGTTCAGATCTTGGTGAGTTGATGCAGATAAAACAACAAATTTCTAGTATTTTTCAGATTGTTGACAAGGGTCCCATTAACAAATTCTTGGGTATGGAGATCGAGCGAGTTGGTTCAGTTGGGGCGATATCAATTTGCCAAAAACAACAAGTGCAACAACTATTGCATAAATATGACATGGATGTGTGTCGTCCAGTATATACACCACTTGAACCAAGCTTTCAAGTCAATTGTAATGAAAGCAACTGTCGAAAGGTCAACGCAGCTGAGTATCAGAGTCTAATAGGTTCACTAATGTTTATCGCGGTGAACACAAGACCCGACATATTGCACTCGGTGTGCAAATTAGCGCAGCGAAATTCCGATCCACATTGTGAGCATCTTGCAGCGGCAAAGCATGTTTTGCGATACCTGAAAGCGACTATAAATTTGAAGTTGCACTACAGAAAAACTGGCGAGTGGATGAAGGGTTACGTAGATGCCGATTGGGGTGGTGACGCAACAGACCGCAAGTCATATACAGGCTATGCATTTTTCTTTGGTGGCAGCGTTTTTAGTTGGGAGTCTAGAAAGCAACCAACAGTGGCTTTGAGCAGCACGGAAGCCGAGTATATGGCGCTCTCGGCAGCAGCGAAAGAATCTGTATATTTAAATAAGTTGTGGACAGAAATGAAAATGTACGATAAGGGTGGTTCGATCGTGATCAACGGTGATAATATGAGCGCGATGAGCTTAGTAAAAAATCCTGTTTATCATGCTCGTAGTAAGCACATAGACATTAAATTTCATCATATAAGAGATGTTTACAGTAATAATGAAATTGAATTAAACTATTGTCCAAGTAATGCTATGGTAGCTGATGTATTAACGAAAAATTTAAAAAAGGTTAATCATTGTAAATTTACAGAGATCTTGGGGTTAAAATAGTAATAATAAAGAAATATTTGTACAAATATGTAAAACATACAATTGTTGAGGAGGAGTGTTGAATATGTAATATAAACTCTGGCAACACTCGTATGTTCGAATATTCTAAGTCAGTACTTTTCTATTTTAATGAATACCGAAACTCTGTCTATACAAAAGAAGTTGCTAATAAATTGTCGTTGAGTAAACATCGTCGGCTTTTCAATTTTATTTCGTCAACAATATTGCATCAACATTCAACTACAAAATCGATTTTGATGTTTGTTTATGAGCAATTTGAAGTGTTCAATTGGAATATCTAAAAAATTCTGAGACTGAACTGGACCTTTTTTGTGTACGCGTGTATGATCAGTAAACATATCGGCGAATGTTCTAACATCTTTTCCGAAATGTTTTTTTTTCCAAATCATAAAATTCAGGTTTTCTTTAATTCACTCATCATAGCATCTATAACCTATGTAAATTAGCTAGCTAGCTTTTCCTAGCTTTTTCGAAGTGTTGAAAACTTCTTTTTTTCTAAAGCATACAAAATTCAGTGTTCTTTTCATCCATTCATCACAATATTAAGCATCTCAACAGCATAGGGTCTTACGATATCACTTCTATATATGAAAATATTTAACATTTATATTTTCATGTAGCTTTCTGAGAACATCATATGCTTGGTACATCCCTTGTAGAGCAACGACGAATAACTTAATTGTTTAGCTTAATTAAGTGTGTGTTAATTAATTAATTTCATTGTCACTTTGGCTTTGTATGTCATTAGAATTGTGATATTTTCATAATTATTGTGAAATATAATACTCAAATTCATATACAGGGTAGGCCATTTAAAGTTGACCCATTTGTTTGTTTGCCAAAATTAAGGCGTCGCGGATAATCAGCTGGGTTTAGTTTTTGTGCCATTTGAATTTTATATGGAAACATCTTCAAATCTTTATGAATTATGCGTCGGAGAGTGGTGCGAGAGATGTCTAATTCCTGAGAGCGGCGATAACTCGATGTCGATGGAGTCTCTTCAATACTGGCTCGTACAGCTTCGATATTTTCATCAGAACGTCTTGTGCGTTGTCTGGATGCATGACTGGCATTACTGAGATTACCGGTGTTCACAAATTTTGCGTATAAAGACTTAATTGTGTTCTTAACTGGAGCACTTTTCACTTTATTTTTTTTGCGAAACGCACGTTGAGTTAACACAATTGAAAAGTTATTTTGAATATAAAGCTGAACAATTTCAGCGCGTTCTTTTGGAGTGTACTGTTCCATGGTATAAATTGACTTCGAATGACGCTTCTAACGCGGTATGACATTAGCCGATTTGTCAGCGCTGTTAAAAGTTACAGCGTTGCCAGATGGGTCAACTTTAAATGGCCTACCCCTATTTGTGTGTGTAGCGGAATATGTGCCTTCTAATTAAGGCCAACGGATACTTCTTTCATTTACTTCTTCTTCCTTGTTGCTAAAATTTATGTATGCTCTTATGAGTTTCTTCTTATTTGTGCTATCTTCGCGAGATTTTCGTAATTATGGTTGTTTGCTTCAGATGTTTTGGTTATTATTTTGCTTCGCGATTATTATATAATTTTTATTTCAAGTATAGCTTTTCATGTTTAGCTTTATATGGTCTCTTTTCGAAGTGCAGCATTCCTTTTAGAGGTCTTTGTCAGGGGTATAGCATTTCCTAGTGGGGAAACTGTCAGAGCAGCTGTCAAAGTGACGATATGCTTCTGACATTTATGTCAAGAATACCTTGATATTTTACCATGGAATGATTTATATCGGAACAAAGACTAAAAATAGTTGAAATTTAGATCCAAAACTGTGCCAGCGGTTAGGTAAATTTATGGATTATTTATTTCAATTTTTGTGAAATCGATCTTAAATTTTGCATACCTTCTTTTCTAGCCAAGAAGCTGCTAACTTGGTGATATCACTGTTATACATAGCTGTCATAAAAACTGAACGTTGAAACTCAAGTCTTTGTACGGAAAATTTTTTGATTTGAAAAGATATCTTCACGAAATTTGGCGTAAATAAATATCAAAGACAGCGCTATAATTTCCGAAGAAATTGTACAGATCGAATTACTACAGCATATAGCTGTCATACAAACCGACGAATGAAAATCAAGTCATTGTAAGGAAAACTTCTTTAGTTGAAACGATATCTTCTCAAAATTTGGCATGTATCAATGTCCAAGGCAACCGTAAAATCTCCCAGCGAATTGCTCAGATCGGACTACTATAACATATGGCTGCCAAACAAACTGAAGGGTCAAGATCAAGTCTTTGTATAGAAAACTTCTATATTTGAAAAGATATCTTCACGAAATTTGGCACTGATTATTGGCCAAGACAAGGGTACAATCTCCCAGCGAATTGTTCAGATCGGACCACTATAGCATATAGCTGCCATACGGACTGATGGGTCAAGATTCAAGTCTTTGTATAGGCAACTTTTCTATTTCACAAGATATCTTCCTGAAATTTGTCACGGATTATTTTTCAATATAATGCTGCAATCTCCGGAGAAATTGTTCAGATCGGATGACTATAGCATATAGCTGTCTTATAAATTTACCGATTAAAATTATGATAAAGATATTTTTATACTCTCTTAAGCTATAGTAAATTCAGCTGTGAAGGGTATTATGACTTTATCTAGTTTTCTTGTATTTATAACAATTGGCATCATTCAAAATTTGTATAATTTTTACATATTTCCACCAGAAAATTAGGCTCTAAACACAATTTATTTAGATTTCCTTTTGACAATTTTTCTTCCGTTGATGTATTTTTGATGATTTTTGAAACACTCTGAAATAATTAACATGTTGTAAATCTAATATAGTGCTGTACTATGAACTCTTCAATTTAAATATTCTGATATCATAAACGTTATATTATACGTAAATTGGAATAAATTTTTCTTTAAAAACATTTCTTCAGGGAAATGCAATTCTGAATTGTGTAATCACTGCACAGAAAATAGTCACATATACAGGTTAATGCATAGAAGAACACATATACAAATGCACAAACGTATGCAAGAGTTATCTATGTTTTAGCAGAGTCGTTACTCTTTCTTAATCACTTATCCACTCGAACATTTGCTGGGCGCACACAACTCATATATTTCGCCAGCCATATTGTACAATTGTTTTGTGTCTCTACTTCATTCAATTTTCAATGTAAGATATCCGGTTTTCCATTTAGCTACATTCGCTTAATTTGCTCGCTTCTTGTACAACGAAATTGAATTGTGCTTAGCAAAAGTTTTTTGCCCGTCTTCTTCTGGCCATAAAGATTGGCATTGGCAAATCGCATGTGTGGTGGGTATATTTAAACAAACATTTGTGGATACATTGTGTGAATATTTGCATACACACGCACACCACTACGGCTTTTTGTGCTGCCAATCATGTGCTGGTGCGTCAGTGCGTATACGTATCCGCTACGGCGACCATTCGCCAAACGACACTCATACGCCATGGCATGCAAGCATTTTTGTACGAGTGTGTATGTGTGCGTGGCCTTGAATGTTGTTGTTGTTGGTGTTTTATTGTTGTTGTTGGCGTTTTATTGTTGTTGTTGCTTTTAATAGCTGTGTCGGCTCGCGTTGGCGGCTGTGATGGCATTTGGCATGTTTTCTTCATTACCCCTCACATCATTGTCATTGCCAAGCGGCGCTGCCACACTCCACCTACACTCTCTCTCTCTCTCTCCCCACACACAGCTACAAATACCGTTATCAACACTTGGCAGTGGAGTGTGCATTTTATGCCATTTGTCTGCCTAAAATTGCCACTGAGCGCAAGGCGGAAGACCGAAGGCTGCTTGCGCGGTTGTTATTGCTTTGGCTGCCACCGCCGTTGTTGTTGTTGTGTGCAGCACAGTGGCAAATGAGAGGAAACTGTTGCCAGATAATGCATTCCCGAGGATAAGCGCAAATGTACATGCGGCTATATTAGGCCGCGCATGTGTTTGCCTCGCTGTTTGTGTTTGTATTTGCATATGGTTTTGGCAATCGCTGTTGTCTTCGTCGCCGTCGCCGCCGCCGCTGTTACTGCTGTGTGGCATTGGCGGTGGCGCAGAACAATGTGACATATGCCGCAAATTTATATGGAAGGACATTTAGAGTGCCGTCAAAATGCTTAAAAGCTTGAAATTTTCCATGTCTGTGTGTATGTGGTTGTGTGTTTCTGGCAAATTCACAGCATCGCATTGAAAATTGGCTAAGGATTTAAATTTAATTTGCACTGCCGCATTGCCGTTAAGCTTCAATGCTAATGCCACAAAATGTTGCAGTTGTGTGATCTGCTATTCTATAATCAATTTCGAGAGTTTAAAATGCGCACACAAATCCTACAAAGGCCTGCTGAGCAGCTGGAAATTCCTCGAATTGCGCTCTAAGCAGTTCGATTTCGGTAAATTCGAATGTGAATTTGCGTGAATTGCGGCCATAATGAGCTACAATCAGTTGGAAGTGTTTGTTTGGGTGCTTGGCTGTATGTGTTTGAATGTTTGGATGTATGTGTTTGTTTATTGTATGCATGTATGTGCGTGTCCTGCAGGTGCTATGCAAATGACAAATTAATCAAGAGTGAGCGTGCGAGTGGTTGAGTGCTCGGCTGTTGAACAGTTGAGTGGGCAAAATGCTTTGTCGGTTGGTATTGGTATATTATAAAGTCATTACACACGCAATGTGTGCTCAGACGAAATTTAGCTGAGAAGAGCCGCACACGCACACAACTACATTCATATATATACATGTATGTCATACATATATAACACATATTCAACTGCACCACACACATCTCCCAGCACTTATGTGTGTGTGCGTCTTTGTGTGGCTGGCGCTTATTCAATCACGTCATGCTCGCCTCTAAGCGTGCGTGTTTACTCATTAATTTATCAGCTTATGGCTGAGTATTATAATACAAGGCTTGCATATGTATGTATATTAGTATACAAGCAAATAAACAAACAGGCGCGCGCATCTATTTGTACCTACAAAGCCGTAAATATATATTTATAAACACCTCATTGCATACTTTAAGGCGCTCTATGTGTTTAGCGGTGTATTTAATCACACTCACACATACCTACTGCTGTCTATCGCTTAAAACCTTTTAGCAAATGAGTTTAACACATGCTTACACCAGCTTGAATACACCAACACATTCACACATAGCGTGCACATACAGGCGCGATATGCACTCGCCTTAATAATTGTTTTCTAATTTCAGTCTAATAATGCGACGGTAAGGCGATTACTGTTGACTTAGCTTACACTTACGCACACATGCAAATTCGCTTAAGCTTACAAGTCGAAAAATGAATAAATAAAATAATGAAATGAGCAGGAGGAAGATGAACCCAAAAACCATAGAAAATATTTGCGAGGAAAAAATTTTTTGTGAACATTATTTTTTAATGTACATATGTGAAGGCAGTTGAGTCTTTAGTGGAGACCACTCAAATTTTTCACTTAGCTTATTCAAGTACAGAGGTTAGGCTATTTGAGTAAGCTAAACCGAAATAGGGAAATGCATATTAGTCGTTCGCGGCTGTTGCTGAGGTACTATTGAGCTGATTATGGGACTAGGAGATCAGCTGACTAGCATAATTTTGGGGTTAAATCAGCTTGGAGTTTTCAAAAAAATACTTTGGTTTTGGCTTAAAGTAAGCTATAGTGTCTTAAAAACATTCATAAAGTCGGGAAATAGGTCGGGAAATAGTACACAAAAGTATCTCTTACTCAATACGCTACAGAGTCGAAAGATTCGAGTCAGCCAGTTCGGTTCGTGAAGACTTAAGGGGGTAATCTAGTCTAGAAGCATGAATTTCAGATAATTTTTAATGTGTCGTAAAAAAAAGTCAATTAATATTTTTACTATCCATTTTTTTATTAGTTATTTGTAAATTTAAAAAAGCAGAGAAAAAAATTAAAAACTAAAAAAAGTAAAAAATTTCAAAAATTATGAGCTGACGTAGTGAGGGGTCTCTAAAAATTTCCACATGACCATACTCATGATTTCAACCCTCCTAGTTATCTGAAACCAAAAAGAAAAAAAGATTATTAATCTAGAATAATGTTGCAATGGCCGGAACTACGGAAATGTGGGAAAAAAATTGTTTCACAAAATGGCGACTGCCTGAAAAAAAAAAGTTATTTTGGATCGCTTTTTCTGACTATTTCGAATTTTTTAAAAATAATAAAAATAAAAATGTGTGGATGGGGCTAGTTCCAACCATAGACAAGCCTATAAAGAAGACTCTATAAAAATTTCAAGTAAATCGGTCCAGTAGAACCTGAGAAATCGTGGGTATTGTTCCGAAAAAGTCACTTTTGAGAAAAACGCGTTTAAAGCTTCGCGTTCCGGCCGAACCAGTTTAGATGCCGGGACAGAAAAATGCCTATAGCGCCGAAAATAATTTGAATTTTGAAAAATCCTCTTGTACACATATTCTTGAATAGTTAAACTTTGAAAATATAAAAAAAATTTTCGATTTTTTTTTAATTTCTAGACCAGGATACCCTCTTAAACGCCTTGTTCTCGAAACGGCATTTTTCAAATCCGATGGTAATTGGTGAATACCGCAAGTATTCACTTAAAAATTTCAAATGTAGTTAAACTTAAATAAGAGTGATCCATTCCGGAGTTCTCTACTTAAAACAAAAAGAAAATATGATAGGTTAAATTTTAATTTTAAAGGCTGATCCATTTCAAGGGTTCCCCCTTAAAAAAAAAAAAAAACAAAACTAAACAGAAGCTTCAAATTCAATGGGGAATGTTTATTATCATTCGAAAAAACATTTTTTTGCAACAATTTTTTTTTTTTAAGATTATCTCTTTAAAATTTTGGCCGTAGCTAAGTCTCAGATGGTCCACCCGTTGTCCAATTTTCGATGACTCATTCGAGCATTTCGACTGGTAACTGGCGAATGGCATGCGTGATGTGGTGCTTCAAGGCCTGAATCGAAGCGGGATTGTCCGCATAGACTTAAGACTTTACCTATCCTCACACCAAAAAGTTTAACTGTGTGATATTACACGATTTTGGTGGCCAATCGACCAGCCCAAAACGTGGAATCATCTGTTCACCGAATTGATTTCTCAATAAATCCATTGATTGATGCGATGTGTGGAAAGTGGCGCCGTCAGGCATCAAATAGTTGGTTATTATGGCGTGATAACGGTTGCCGTTGACGGTTGCGTTCTCATTGGCGTCATTTTTGAAGAAACATGAGCCGATGATTCCAGCCACAAACCATAAAAACCGTGATCACTATTAATAACGAAAAACTGTCAATCGATTTAACTAATCATGCCATCTCCAATAGGTGGCGCTATTGTCGATTTTTTTTAAATAGCCCAATTTTTGCATATCTTTCAAGTTATTAGTACCTTATGCTTTCATAATCGCTTCAAATTTGTTAGCACTAAAATCAAAAATCTACTATTTATACATACATGAAATGTTAGTTGAAATATAAAAAAGCATTCAAAAAACTTTTTGATTCTTTTTCACTTTCAAAAGTCATTGCTTTAAGAAAATATAATTCTTTAATTTTTACATGTTGTTTGTTGCTATGCAATTCTATGAGTAATTTCTTGATTAATTTCACACACTTGGAGCCATGCAGAACAATTCTACATTTTCCCCGCTACATATTTTTCCACTCAGTCATCACATTCGAAAAAAAACATAGAATGTTTTTGTTGCTTAACATTCTCTGGCGGTTTTGTGGTTTGCTCTGTGCTCTCCTTGTTCAGCTGAGTGCACCTAAAAAAAGGTAAAGTAAAAATTGGCATATGAAGAAAAAAAAAATAATAATAATGTATACAATTTCATATCTCCACAGGCACATCCACACATATGTACACATATGTATGTATAAAGATATTTAAACGCACATAAGTGCGCTCAATGACAACCCTGTTTGGCACTTCCTTCCCTTACCCTCATCTAATATTTTTCACTTATTCATATCTTCCATTGTTGGTTTTTGTTGCGATATTTTCTTTCCTTGCCATTAAAACATTTTCGCTGAGATAAATGCAGCCGCGCTCATATCACTCATATCAGGCGCAATGCAAACAAATGGGGGCGAAATGTTGCAAATAGTCCTACGTGTTGGCGCACCAGGCTTTGCTTAGCGCCAGCTCGTTCTTCGTGGCTTAAGTAAACAGCACTCATCGCTTTGGCGAGGTGTGCATATTCTCTCTCTTCCTTATACATGTGTGTATCAACAGTAACATAACAATACATAGCAGTAGAGCATAGTAAATGAAAGAATAAAATAACATAACAATGTGCTAAGTAAACATTTGCGCGGCTTGTTCATAATTAGAAAGTAGAGTAGTGACTGGTAGGAAATTGGAATTGTTGCTGCGATGCTCGGATGCTATGAGGAGGTCTAAAATATGTTTTGTATATAAAAGTGCATAGTTTTTTTTTAATAAAACATTTCTATTAAATTTATATCGTTTTGTCGACTAAGAAATCCTTAGAAAATCCTTTTTATTTTATTTATTTATTTATTAAACGAAAAATAATAATACAATTATTATCTTACTGAGTAAGAAGCACTAGCTGCCAGGGCGTTGTACTAACTACATAAAATTCTCCTTCCTCTTTATTGGCGTAGACACCGCTAAAGCGGTTAAAGCCGATGTTACAACAGACCGCCAGTCGTTCTCCCTTTTCGCTGCTTACCGCCAATTGGAGATTCCAAGTGTAGCCAGGCCCTTTTCCAGCTGGTCTTTTCAACGGAGTGGATATTTTCCACTTTCTTTGCTTCCCCTGGGTACTGTGTTAAATACTTTCAAAACCGCAGTGTTTTCATCCATTCGGACGATATGACCTAGCCAACAAAGCCCCTATCTCTCAATTACCTGAACTATGTCAATATCGACGGTCTTTCTTCGTCGAGAGAGGACCTTACTTCTCAATTGTCTACTCAGTCCGAAGTAGCTCCTGCTAGCAAGAGTTATTCTACGTTGTATTTCGAGGCTGACGTTAATGTTGGTGTTAACGCAGGTTCCAAGAGGACAAAATTATCTACGACTTCGAAATAATTACTGCCAACAGGGAGCGAGAACTATTTGACAGAAGATAGTTCATCCTGTCCTCGTTCACTACCAGACCTAGACCTTCTTTGCGTGAATAGCTCGACCGGCAATCCATCGGCCCCCTCCGATTTGTTGTTCTTCAGACAGGTAATTGCCTTCCGTGTGTTTGTTGACGTGCGTTTTTTGCTTCTTGCGGAGCGTACGCACGTCCATAATCCTGGAGACGAGTCTTCCATCTTTTGCAACATGATCGATCTGATTGGTGGCTTTTCGATCCTAATACAGCCAGCTTAGTAAATTTTCATATGCTGTAATCTAGTACTACAGATAACTATATTTCGGGCTCCAGCGAAGTCGACCAGCCTCAACCCATTTGGGGATGTTTCCTCGTCGAGGCTAAATTTACCGACCATAGTCAAAGATACATTCTTTGCTTACCCTGGCGTTAAAATCGCCCAGCACGATTTTGACATCGTGGCGGAGGCAGCTCTCACAGGTGCACTCCAACCGCCTATAGAAGACATGTCTGGTCAGGTAATACTTCTCTACCGTCGGGGCGTGGCCGCAAATCAGCGATATGTTGAAGAACTTCGGTTTGATGCGGATTGTGGCTAGACCTTCATCCATCGGGGTGCATGCCAGGACTCAGCGACGGAGTCTCTCTCCCACCACGAGTTCCACACTGAATTAGCTCTCTTTCATATAGCCACTGAAGTAAATGCCACAAGCCTAACTTGTCCTCAGTCCTTTCATTTTTTTATACCAAAATTTAGTGTTTAAAATTAATTAAAAAAATCCCTTTTGGCTTTGGTTCAGCACTTAATTCTGCCTTTATTTTTCATTTATAAAATTCCCTATACACATCAGTGTTTATTTATATATATGCTTAAATTTCATATATGAAAATATGTAGTATGTAAGGCTATGCGTGAAAATGTGTGCGCTTGTAAGTTCATGTGTTTATGCGCCTCTAATTATGCTATCTGTGTCTTGTTTACTTGACGCATAAGACAAGCAGCAAGCAACCATTAAGCAGGCATCACGTGGCACAAATTTACTCAAACATGTTTTAACTGTCTGCCTTACAACGGTCTCTGTCTCACTGTATCGCCTGAGTTTGCGTTGAGTTGATAAAGTTGTTGCCTTATTAATACATATATATGTATATATATAAGAGTATATAAATACTTACATTTATATATGCACACACACGCAAAAAGCAACAACGCAGCTCATTAGCATGAGTATTTGTCAATTTTCAAACGCATACACGTCCATAAGTGCTTATTTATTTGACGACTTTGAGCTGCACTTAAATTCTTTTATTTACATTTTGCTTATTTTTTGTTGTTTTCTATTTTTTTATTTTACTTTAAATCTTTTTCTAATTTTTTTTATTTATTTAATTTTTTATGTTAATTCTTTTTATTTTTTTTAGTTATTGCTATTTTATTTTTATTTTAATTTTATATTTTTTTAATTTTTTTTTAATTTTTATTTTAGTTTTTCTAAATTTTATTTTTTTTTAATTATTTTATTTTTATTAATTTTTTTATTTACTGAAACTCTATTTTTTGTTTGAGCTGTACTTACATTTTTTTTATTTATATTTTGCTTAATTTTTGTCTATATTTTATTTTACTATTTTCTTTTACTATTCTTTTTTTTTAATTTTTCTTTAATTTTATTAATTTTTTTCATTTTTTAATTATTTTATTTTTATTAATTTTTTAAATATTTTTTTAATTTTTTAATTTTTTTTTAAAATTTTCTTAATTTTTTTAAATTATTTTATTTTTCTAAATTATTTAATTTTTTAAAATTATTTTTAGTTTATTAATTTTTTCTTAATTTTTTTATTTACTGAAACTATTTTTTTTTAATTATTTTATTTTTTTCTATTTTTTTTATTTACTGAAAGGCTTTCTTCTTTTAAGCGTTTTTAATCTTTTTTGTATCTTCTTTTTTTTTAAATTTTCGCCTTCAATATCAAAGACAAACAGCAACACTTAAGTTTGTCTGTGCATTTTATTCTTTAGCGTCTTAATTACCCGACCCTCAGGCTCACAAATGCTTTGCACTTGGTCCAGCAAGCATACGTAGAATATGTCGCGCTAACGAAAATGTCAGACGCAAGTGCTTCTTCCATTTTGTTTTTGTACACATTTAATATTATAATTTTCTTCAAATATATATCTTCTATAATATAAAAAGCTATTTGCTTCGCATTTTACTACTTTTTAAAAGAAATTAATATAATCCCCTTGGCAAATTTGTATTGCACTCGCTGCCGCTCCAGCGCGCTGCCGCAACCAACAGCTTACCTTGGCTTCAAGAATTTATTTTATTTTACTCCATCCACTTCTTATGCTGCTGCACGGTGGCTTCGTCGTCAGCCAGCCAATCCACAGCGCGCGTTTAATTTTTTCTTTAATTGCATTTACTCATTCGCTAAAAGTTTGTCACAACTTTGGCATTCATTGCCATTCTACGGCGCTTGTCGCTCCTGTGCCACCACACAACGTAGTGAATTTCGTGTCTTTGGCTCTTTTTGTCTTCGCTTCTTCAGCTGTGACGCAGCAATGTCTTTAGTAACCACTTTTCGACGACGACTTTCGCAGCGGAGTCGCGGCAAGCAGCAGCGCGCGAAGACAAATACAAATATGGGTGGGAGAGGAGATGGTGGCAGGAAAGCGCTTTAAAAGTTTTTGCGCCAAAGTGCCAACAACCGCAAGGTTAACAAGACTTGAAAGAGGCGAAACGAATTGTGCCGACAGCAAAAACGCTGCCAAAGTCTACTGTCTACTGTCAAACGCTCGCTTTTATGCTCGCGTACTATTGCATTTGTGGCCAAATGGGTGTACTCTCTTGTTGAATCGAAAAAGAAGTGAAGAAGAAAAAGTTGAAGAATTGCAGCCGCGCTGCTTTGCGTGAATATTCATTACACATTTATAAGTTCTCTGTTTTTTTGTATTGGTTTGTAGATAGCTTTAATTGCTTTCTATTTACTTGAGTGGTGAGAGATTTTATTCTAAATTTAATTGATATTTTTTCTCCATATGTTATAGCCTCACTTGAGTATTTCTCAAATTTGAGAGCTGCTTTGTGATAGTGATGTCTAAACTGTATGTAGAAATCGGTACTGACTGAGTCGATGTTTAATTTTTATATTCTGGACTAAGTTTGCTACGAAGTCTGTAGCAACCAGCTAAAAAGGTCGGAGCCTATATAAAAAATTGTAAAAATAAGTTGGAGACTTAACCTGTATAATATATGATCGTGGTGTGGTGATATATGATCGTATGGTGGATGAGATGGGTCGATTTAGCCTTGTTCGTCTGCCTGTATATGCGAACTAGGCCCTCAAATTGTAACAGATGAGCCTGAAATTTTGCACATGTCCTTTTCTTTCCAAAATGTTACGCAGTTGTCCAAACCGCCGATATCGGAGCACTACAACATATAGCTGCCATACAAACTGAACGAGAGAATTCAAAACTCTGTACGGAAATGTATTTTGTTTGATAATTTATCTTCACAAAATTTGGCATAAATTATTGTCAAAGGCAACGCTCGCATTACTTGGACAAATTAGTTCGGTCGGACCACTACAGGCTGTAGCTGCTATTTAACGAATCAACAAAAATCAAGCCCTTATATGGACACTTTTTTTATTTGAAGAGTTATCTTCACGAAATTTTGCATGTGTTATTATTCCAGGCAGCAGTACAATCTCCGTAGATATTGTTGAGATCGGACCACTACAGCATATAGCTGTCATACAAACTGAACGATCAAAATCAAGTTTTTGTATGGGAAACTTTTTTATTTGGCAAGCTATGTTAACGAAAATTGGCATATATTATTTTCCAAGGCAACGCTCTAATCTGACCAAAAAACTTGCAGATCGGACTATTATATCATAGAGCTATCATACAAACTGAACGTTCAAAATAAAGTGCTTGTATAGAAAACTTTTTATTTGACGAGATATCTTTACGAAATTTAGCACAGATTATTATCTAAGGCAATGGTACAATCTTCGAAAAATTTGTTCATATCGGACCACTTTAGCATATAGCTGCCATATAAATTGAATGTTCAAAATGAAGTTTTTTATTTTTTTATTTGTCAAGTGTATTATAATATCGGCCGAAATGTGATGTTTTTTCTTGTTATTGGCAGTTATTATCGCTTTCTAAAATATTCCGTTATCGTTCCGATTGCATCCTTTAATATCAGAAACCTTATCATGAAGTATTTTCGGAGATGGTGAAAATTTTCTCTTTTTTTTTTTTTTTTGAATTTTTCCATTATACTCATAGGTACAAAACCTCAGTGAATGAATTAGCTATAAGCGGTTTTTTGCTTGAAAAAGGTCTCTGTCTCAGCGATAACCTCTTGTTTATTTGTCAATCTCCCGACACCCGTTTTTCATGGCTCCGAAACGAAGTTTTTGCCGAAAAATTTGTATAGCAAAGTTTATTGGTTGCTTGTGCAAATGTCCGTAAATCTTAGTTTTAACTTTTCAAGGGGTGGGGCTTAGTAGTTTTGTCGGTGATACTGGAAAAGTTCTAACTCTTACTAATTTATTAGTAAATTTTATAAAACTTCTAGCTTTTTCAGTTACCTTTCAACTACCTAGAATACTAGAGTTCCATTTGGACTGTAGTCTTAAAACTTCAAAAAAGTTCGACTAACTTTTTGTTTGTTTCACCAAAGAGATCCACATACGTATATTCAGAGCAACATCCTTTTGAATGTATCCCTCTGTTGTTAAACGTTTTGAAATGGCTGCTTGAATGTCTTCAAAATATTTTACCGAGCTTCCAAGCAATTTGGCAAAAGATTTCATCGAGTAATGTTTCCAGTTCCTCATCTTCAAACTCGTCTTTCAAGCCAAAATGATCACTTTCTCTTTAAAAAAGTAGAGAATTTCGAAATGGAACACCCTTCAAAGCAACATCCTTTAATCTTTATTGACATGGGAAAAAATGTGCGGGCATTGATATAGTCAGGTCTCTAAGGACCGCGCTTATTTTTTATAGATTTTTTAAAAATTACATTAAATAAGAATTAAGTTTTTATTTTCATTTTTATTCCGAATTTTTATTCGGAAAAATGAGTTTACATAGTAATGTGACTCTTTGTAACAAAATTAGTATTTTTTTTAAATTTTTTTTTTTTTTTAATTTTTTTTTGCTTATTTTAGCATTTATATAATTTCATGTGAAAACAACCTTACAACCAATCGCTTATTCCTTAAATTACAACATCTACAGATTTATTTAAATACTATATTTTGCAAGCGCTCAGCCATATTTTCTTCAACTTGTCCTTCAAATTTGCTCAACCTTGCAGCGCATACAGTACACTGCACAACTCACCTCACCCTTCCTGAAATAATTTTAATATTAATAATTTTCTTAACTAGAAAATGTCTTCCATAAATCAAGGCTCGAATATGATTGCATTTACTCTCTCTGCGCTACTCGTCTTCGTCGTCCGTCTCAAGCCTACAACGAGGCGGCGGGTGCCTATCTAACGAGCAGCAACGAAAGCAGCCAACCACAGCAGCAAGGCAGCAGTTGTGAGGAGCCGGTCAGTGTCTTTGACAGCGGAATAATTTCATTTACGCCAGTCATCATGTCTGCCAGCGTTCCCTCGGCTTGCTACACAGTTGGTGCCTGCTGCCAGCATTGCGTAATCAGATTTGCTATGCTAAAGTGGCTAAGTGCTTATGCACTCGGCAATGCAATTCGCAGATGATTCTTTTTACTTGCTGCCGCATCGTCATTGCCACCGCAGAGTAGCAAAGCGTAGAAAAAGCGAAGCATAGCTGCCACTCAAGCAGCTCGTTGGTGGAGTAGCAGCAACAGCAGATGACAACGGCTTTTATCAAGCAGTTACAAATATACACTCTTATGTATATATTTTATACATATCTACATACATTCATACATACATATATTATATGCTTTTGGTGGTGTTGAAGCAATTCTAAACTGCAATTTGCTCGCCGCTTGCTTACTCGCTTGCGGCGTCAATTTGTTATTACGTTTTACTTAAATTTATCACTTGAAGTGTGTCACACACACACACACACACACATCTTTGCATACATACAAACTTCGTACATATGCAAAAGTAGAGTAATACCACTGTGGTTAGTAGTCGGCAGCCTTGTGTGCGCTGCGCGTGCAGGCACTTAACCTTTGCCCCACGTGGCGTATGAGTGACTTGCTTGTTGCTTGCTGGCGTGACAAAAGACAAATTCATAAAAACACCAAACTGGTTTAGTTATTCGGCACTGTCATTTTATTTTAACACAAATTAAAATTTTCCTTAATTTTATTTACCGTTTTTTTCCTATAACATATTATTTTTCTCTCTCTCTCTCACAATTTGCTCTCATATTTCATTAATCGAAATTAACTTGATTTATTGCACACATTTGCCAACAACGACTGTGCTGCGGTTAATTTTTGTAATTTACTGGCAAATGAAATTAAAATTTGTAAAATACACATTTATTATTTGTGTTCCGTTTATAAATTCTGCACTGCGCACGCGCTCACAACTTTAATGTCATTTATAATAATTATGTGCATACATTATATTGTCGGTTTCGTTTGAGTTTGAGTACACCAACTTTTATGTATGTATGTATGTGCATGGTATGAAATATAATATTATTTATTGCAAAATCTGTGTGAAGGCGAAATTTATGATTTTGCAATATTTTTAATTGCTCATAAATGGCACTACGCGCATATATTGGGTTTCTAACTATATTTTTTATTTTAATTTTTTATTTTTTTTTATTTTTCATAATTATTAAAATTTATTAAAAAAAAAAAAATTATTAAAAAAAACGTATAATATTGAAAGCAAATAATTTTTGAAATATTGCCCATAGAAAGCTACATCATTCTCCAATCTTTCTGGAAATTTGTGGATACATTCCCAAAATAATTGCAGCGGCTAAGCGGTCAAGAACGAATGAAGTGAAATTTTGATACCCTGTTCTGATGTGTACCGTCTCCAGTTAGCGCGTTCTGCAACTTCCCTAACAAATGTTAATCTATCATGATGGATAATTAATGTCTCGTGTCTAGTCGCGAATTCCAGGCGTTCGGCAAACGCTCGTTTCAATTTGATGAGTTGCTGTCGAAAGCGTTTCCCATTCATAGTTTCACCCGATTTTGCTCATGATTTGCTGCTCATGAATTCGCACGGATCCCACCTAAAAGAGAGCATTAACTCGGCATCAGAGTTATCCGTTATTATCTGCTTTGCCGTTGATATGACTGGTTGGCCAGGCTTCACTTATGGTCTTCCTGTACAAAACCAACTTATTTTTGTAGCATTTAAGGCGCATTTCTGATATATAAAATCGTCAATCAGCGTCTCTTGACTTCAATGCTTGAGACAACCAATTTTCTTATTTTTGAATGCATCTGTCTGCTGTTAAACGTTTTGAAATCGCAGCTCGAGTGGCCTCAAAATATTCTGAGTGACTTCTAAATATGTTGGCAACAGTCTTCATCGAGTACTGCTTTCAGTTTCTCATTTTGAAACTCGTTTTCTAAGCCAATAATCACTTTTGTATAGTGGAAAACACTTTTGTCTCGATCGCTCTGATAGGGCTCCGACCAAAGTACTTTGACTTTGGGTTGAGGTATTCGATATATTTGTAAGGCTTTAAATTAATATCATATCATTCTACGATGAAAGCACGTACGAAGACACTAACTTTTCAACATACCCGATAGATGTTGGGAACGCATATTCGCCTTATATTTTTTTATAGTATACATATTTAAGACCAAAAGTTCCAGATCGATTTTCTATCTTATGGGAGTGATCATGTAAATATGATAATGAGATTTTTGAGGATTCTTACGCCAAATCTCTAGCTATTCATAAAAACTCGTCAATTTTGATTCTCTAAATCTGTCACAGTCGACTATAACACGATTCTTGTTTCATTTGGTTTTAGGACAACGTTCCATAGGCAATTTTTGTGGCTGTTAAGAGTCATTTGTCAAACTTATTTTGGGCCCCTTCTCAATATGGCCAGTAATATAAGTAATAACGTTAACTTCGGTTGCACCGAAGCTAAAATACCCTTCACAAAAACAAAAGATTCCATGCAATAACTAAATTATGGTCGTCTGTCTGTCCCTCCCTTTGTTCGTCTGTCTCTATGTATACGAACTAGTCCCTTAGTTAATGGAGGTATCGTTCTGAAATTTTGCACACGTTCCTTTCTCCCCAGAAGATCCTAATTTTTTAGAACCGCCAATATCGGATGACTATAGCATATAGCTGCCATACAAACTGAACAATCGGAATCAAGTGTTTGTATGAAAAACTCTTGTATTTGACGAAGACGTTGTTCGGATCGGGCCACTATTGCATATATCTGTTATACGAACTGACCCATTGGAATCAAATGGTTGTAGAGGAAACTCTTTTATTCGAAAAAATATTTTTTTTATTTGTAAAGGGTATTCGCTACAATACAGCCAATGATAACGTTTTTTCTTGTTTGTAATTACGCTTCGGTCTCCGAAACTATTTTTCGGAAGACTTTCAAATTTTAGGAGAATTCAAAATTTTCAGAGAATTTCAAATTTTCAGAGAAATTCAAATTTCAAATTTTCGGAGAAATTCAAATTTTTCTGAAAATTTCAAATTTTCTTAGAAATTAAAATTTTCGGAAAATGCTCAAAAATAAAATATATCAAGGAAAACTAAAATATATTATTTTTGTAATGCACATGTGTGAATCGCATTCAAATGAAGAAATTATGTCTGCTCTTTTCGTACTTCCTCTTTTTCTTCTTTTTCCTTTGTAGTTAATGCTTTCCGTTTTCTCCCACTTTTTGCTCAGCAATAAGTCGCTTTATTTAATTCAGTGCTGAAGCTAATAACAAAAATAATTGTTAGTTACACGCTTTACTAATAGATTTTAATAAGAATATTTGGTATGAATAAGTGTTTATTAGGGAGGACCTTAAATGTTGTAAGAGAGTTTTGAAAGTAATTTGAAATTTGACATTTCCGTACCGTACCGGCATACTTCACCGCTGACAATCAGACCTAAAATTATATAAACCAAAAATTTTTTTTTTTTACGGAAAAATTTTAATTATGAATCCCGTGCAACATGCCTCCATCATTTACATATAAGCACAACTACAATGTCTATATGGTATTTTTAGTTAAAGTGGCTACAAATTTAGGTATTTAATACAAAAATAATTATTTGGCCTCTAATAAAAATAAAAAAAATTTCGACTCCCATCTAACACACCGTAATGTGCTCCGAAATTGTGTGCAATATTTTTATCCGCGGTGTAAACGATGGTGTGATGAGAAAATGGCTACAAAAGACGTGTTTTTAGATATTTCAAGTACCACCCTAATGTGTGTACTTTTAATAATTACGCTTCTCCAACAATAAAAAGCATACCTCTCGGCTAGCAAACCTGTCAGCTGTGATTAAGGCACTGCTTTGTTCCTATTTATGCAAAATTCTGTCTGGCTAATAACTATAAATTATTTCTAATTTGAAAGTTCTGCGTCAAAAACACATACTTGCAACAAACAAGCTTTGAAGATTGCGAAAAAAGATAAGACGTGGTGTAACACATTTTCTTCGCTAAAATTCGCCAACAGCGTTGAACGTCTAAATAGCTTCTAAATATTTATCGTTGCATTACGATTACAGCACAGCACTTACATGCCACGTGAAATTTCGCATTTCTTCCGTTTATGTGATTAATTTTACAGATTTGATTGCTTTATGCTTGGTTGCACAAGCTACAAGGCAAAAACTGTTTGCGCATGTGTATGTGTGTGTTTGTCGGATATGTCTGTTATAGGCGCTGACATGACATGAAATGTACCTTTCGTAATTGTTGTTGTTGTTTTATGTTTTTGCTTGTTGTAATTATTCAAAAAATGAAAACAATAATGCGAATTTCGCACAAAACACACCACCCAAGTGATTATTTGTAATTTATGCACAATTATTTTAAAATTACAATCGGTTTGCCAGAAGCTTCCCGTGCGCAACAGCAAAAAATTAAAAAAAAAAAAAAATTGCTGTAAAAAATAATAGCTGTAAATTAAGTATGAATTATAATTATTATATGTCCATATAAATGTCAAATTAGCAAGCGAGTTAAATTTTTGTTTACTTTTTTAATTGTTAAAATAATATTTTTTTTTATTATTTTTTGCTATTATGCAAATGAGATAATTACTTTTATTTTTTTTTTTTTTGATTTGTTTAAAAATCTTACCTTAATTTGTAATATTTTAATTAAAATTTTAATTTTTAAATTTAAGTTTTAATTTTAAGAATAAAATTATAGAGTTTTAGAGCATTTTTTATAGTTTCAGACTAATTTTTCTTATCCTACCAGGGTATATTGAGTAGTCGAGAATGTCTTTTCCTATTTCTAATCAAACTTCAACTTATTTTTTTTATATTTAAAATGAACCTTAATGAACCAAGTGTGCATCATTTTGGTCGACCACTTCTTGCCATTTTTCCGCTAGAGACATTATTCCATCAGTGTAAAACTTTTCTGGTTTCCCGGCGAAAAACTGCGACAAGTAATTTTTACAGGCTTCTCTTGAAATTAGCTTTACTCCATTAAGGGAGTTCTGCATTGACCGAAACAAATTGTAATCCGATGGTGCAAGCTCAGGGCTATATGGTGGATGCATCAAAACTTCCCAGCCAAGCTCTCCCAGTTTTCGCCGAGTCATTAAAGATGTGTGTGGTCTAGCGTTGTCCTGATGAAAGACTAAGCTCTTTCCTCTTTCTGTTGATTAGTTCTGGCCGTTTTTTTCGATTGCTTGCTTTCATGTCATCAGTTGTTAAAATAAAATGTAGAATCAATCGTTCGACCAGGCTGAAGCAGCTCATAGTGAATGATTCCTTTCCAATTCGACCAAACACTCAGCATAACCTTTCGAGGCGTCAATCCTGGCTTTGTGACCATTTGTTGAGCTTCACAACGCTTGAACTACGATCTTTTTCTCAGATTATTGCCGTATTTGATCCACTTTTCCTCTCCTGTTGCCATTCGCTTCAGATATGGTTCGATTTCGTTTCAGCAAAAAATCGCAGATTTTAATTCGGTCCTTTAAATTTTTTCACATACAATTCTCGTGGTAACCAAAGATCGAACTTCTTTTTGTAGCCAGCCTTTTTTTAAATGGTTCAAAACCGTTTGATGATGAATGTTAAATTCCTTAGCGATGTCATGGCTGCTTATGTGATGGTCCTGGTCAATCTTTTCCATAATTTTATCGACTTTTTCAACGATAGGTCGACCAGAACGATCTTTCACATCGAAATTTCCAGAACGGGATGCGAGTGAGCCATTGTTGTGCTACACGAACTGATAGATCATCGTCTCCGCAAACTTCACAAATTTCATTGATGGCTTGTGTGGCATTTTTTCCTTTTTTCTGTAATAAAAATTCATAATATGGCGAATATCTTCATTATTTTCACTGAGTTTTGAACAGCTGTAACTTGTTTTCAACTTCTCTGAATTTAATTTTTTTTTAATGAAGCTTAAATTCTCAACTTTCCAACACTATATTGACACAAAGTGATTGATAGCACTGGAGATATGTATATGACTGGAACGACATCTATGCACTCAATACGAAAAGACTTTTTCGACTAACCAGTATGTAGATGATCAGTGTGACAAGTTGAGTCGAGATATCGATCTGAAATTTTCCACTTCTGGTTTTCTCCTCAATAAGGTGCTTAGTTGTCAGAATCGCCATTTTTTGACCACTATGGGATGTAGCTGCCATACAAACTGATCGGTCAAAATCAAGTTCTTTTTAAGAAAACTTTTTTATTCTACAACATATCTTCTCGAAATTTGCTTCGAAATATTTTCTTAAGTAATGGTGTAATCTCCGAAGATATTGTTCGGATCGGGCCACTATAGCGTATAGCTGCCATACGAACTGTATGATCAAAATTGAGTTCTTCCAAGGAAAAGTTTTTTATTTGACAAGATATCTACAAGAATAATACGCAAGCCCTCGTAATCTGCACTTGAAAATGTTTCTTCTTTTATTCTATTTTATATTATTATTACTTTTTTTTTGTGCTTTCCCTCTCCCTCATTATTACAAAATTACCAACTGACTTACATTGCTAACTTGCATGACCAACAAACCGGCAACTTTTGGCCATAGTTAATGCGTTTTTGTTGGTTTCGTTGTTGGCAATGCAATTACAACTAACTGCAAACAAATAACAAGTGTAATCGCAATGTAACTACAAGTCTTAATTTTATTTTATACTAGCATTTCATATACGGCAGCAGCGACTAGGCACAAGTATTTTCTGTATATATGTGTGTGTGTAATGTGGCGCAGCAAAGCAGAGCAAAGAACGGCTGTAATGATGCTTACACACAATTAATTGCCTACTTGAAATTGCAACTTGAGTTGTTTGCTGTTTGTTAGACCCTACCCGATCTCTCCACCAGCGCTTGCGCTCACCTCTCTTCGCGGACACTTGAGTGCGAGCAGCTGCTTTCTCTGTAACTGTTTACTGCTGCACAGCTAATTTATCTAGTTTCTTTGTTGGCATCTAAGCCAATCGTTTTATCTACTTTATTTTTGCATGCGAAATGCTTTGTTCCACCTTCAGACTGTGTGACAGCAGAACGCACAAATGCATGGGCTTCGTGGGCATGTGTTTCCACTTCATTTGGACCTTGTTAACAACCTAACAACTCGCTTGTCGTCGCCGCTATTTTTTCTTTCCTTGAGATCTACTTGTTCGCTTTGTTTTTGGTTTTTTTTACTTGCTTGCATGCACTGTCAGCCGTTTTTTATGCTGTCTAGCCGCTAGTGTGCAGTGTCTGACATTGTGTCTTGCTTGCATCTATTTATTAGCGGCGGCTACACGTTCGACTGGCTGGCTTTTATTTGCAGGGCAACATATTGAGTACCGTCAACAACATGTCCCCATTTGTCAAGGGTTTCATTGTTCTTCGTTTTTATTTCTTATATTTTTCTTGTGTTTTCTCTTATTATTTTTATTTTATACTTTTGTAATTATGTTAGTTTGCGGAGATAAGATTGCAGCTTTTGTTTCGTGAGATAAATTCTAGTGTAAGGGGAGCTTGAAAGCGGTAGTGGGATTTTCTGCCAGAAATCTTTTATACTTCATACCAATTATTGTAATTATTTTATTATTATTAAATATCAATTTAATTTTTTAGTTAAGAGGCCATTTTAAAAATACGTCTTGATGCATTATTATTAATACTAATTAAAAAAATATTAAGTTTTTTGCAAACAAGTGGCAACCCTTTGTGTAAATATTTTTTTATAAAAATTTTTCGTCGAATTTTATTTTATTTTACTAATTTTTTGAAATTATATTTTGCAGCCAAGTGGCAACCTTTCTAAAAAATATTTTTCACATGAGTTTTTTCTGAAATCTGTTTAATTTGTTCGGCTTTCATACTAATTACTGTAGTATTTATTATTTTATTTTTTCAGACTAGTGGCAACTCTTGTTATAAATGTTTGTCTAATAATTTATAACTTAATCTTCACATTTTTTAATTTGTTACAATATCTAAATTATTTCAATAATTTTTAGAAATTATACTTTTCGACAAGGTGGCAACTCTGATGAGAAATTTTTCTGAAACTAGTACGATTACTTTAGCTTTCAGTTATTTTGATATTTTATATTTTGTACTTCAATTTATTTGATTAATGTTTTGGAATTATAGTTTTCAACAAAGTGGCAACTCTTATGAGAAATATCTTTCACTAAATTTTTTCTGAAACTAGTATGACTTTTTCAGCTTTAAGATTCTTACTTTACTTTGTACTCATTTAACTTAATTTTCCAAACAGGTGGCCACCTTTTTAACAAATATAATTTAATTCAATGATATTTTATATTTTGGACTTCATTTTTTTGATTAATTTTTATGAATTATTTGAAAGTATATTTTTCAACAAAGTGGCAACTCTTGTGAGAAATATCTTCACTGAAAATTTTCTGAAACTAGTAAGATTTTTTCAGCTATCACTTTCTTTGTTTATTTTTTAATAATTTCACTAATTTTTCCAAACAGGTGGCAACCTTCTCAATTATTTGAAATTAATGTAATGATATTTTTTATATTTTGGACTTCAATATATTTGATTAATTTTTTGGAATTATATTTTTCAACCAAGTGGCATCACTGCTCAGAAATATCTTTTACGGAAGTGTTTTTGAAACATGCATAATCAGTTTTTAGTTTTTTTTTACATTTTTACTCAGAATTACGAACGGTGGCAACCTTTTAAATTATCCGAATTTAAGGTTGTTGTTGTAGCGGCAGCATTCTGCTGAGTTGAGAATCCGAATCCATTCCGATTAGGTAGTAGACCCGACTGTCGTAGAAACGGATCCGAACTTAATTTATAATTACACCGTTAATATTTTATTTTTTCAAAACAAAGCCAACATTTTTACATAGAACTGAAAAATTGCAATAGTAAATACATACATAAGTATATGAAAGAGTGTAAACAGTCAAGTAAATATGGCTTTCATGGGACAATTGCCTTAAGCCAGTCGCCGAATATGCCAAGAATTTACTATAAATACCACTACCAGTTTTGTTTGTCTGCCTCTTAAGCAGCCACATATGGGCACATGAATATATACGAGTACATAGTGAGTATTGTTCTTTGTTTTCCCACATACTGTAGCGCCATTTTCAGTCTCTTTGCTGTTTTTGCGCTTTGTTCTTACAAGCATTTATTCTCAATTACAAAATCTAATTAAGATTATTTATGCATAAAATCAATTCTCGTATGAATTCAATTATTCTCTATTTGCCGTTACACACGATTACATTACTCGCTCGTTCGTATGGCTATACGGTGCATTCATGCATATATTTGTAATTACATTGATGTAGGAATAACGGTGGTAGGCTTTCGTGCCCACACGGCAGTGTGTGATTTGAAAATTATGAACTAATATAATAAAGATATTATGGAGACCAGCTTTTTTGATTATTCAACATTTGGAACAGAATTTTGTGCTGAAATATGGGCTATATCGGTTGATCATCTATCGGACATATTTTAAGGTTGTTGGGATTTGAGAGCAAATGTGCTTAAAAATGGGCAAACTAGATGTTTTTCTAATATCTAGCCACTTCTTAAGAGTAATATTGTACTCAAAGCGTTATTTTAAGCTTTTTTTTTATTTATGACTTAGACGTGTAAGGGATTTTTTGAAAACTAATAACATTTTGAATCTTTGTGCGTCATGGAGAACATTTCAAGTCTTTTTCTAAGTATAAATGATCTAACTTTACTTTTGAAAAAAAATTATAAATAATTATTTTAACTATTATATATAATAATAATTATTATAATTTTTTTCATTCATAATACCAAAAAAATTTAAATATTATATCCAGTTTGTGACCAACGCGCTGTGACACAATAGTGTGAATTAATTTCGCTCAGCAAATGACAGAAAATTTTTGAAATAAAAACAAAAAAAAAATTGGCACATTTAATTGATGATTGCATTCGTCCCTGAAACTAAGTGCCAAAGTCCCAAACAACTAGCAGCAAATCAACAATAGCAACATTAGAGAACTAACTGACAAACCAATAATTCAGCAATAAACCAATTGCAACCAGTTAGCCGATTGACAAGCGACGGCAGGTAGTCATCGAAGAGCGACGCAGCGGCCAGCCAAAAACCAATACATACAAACCCACACATCTACGTACATAGCAACAATTGTTTGCGCCGTCAGTGTCACCAGAGAATAATATAGAGAATCTGTCTTATTTATTGGAAATTAAATGCAATTGCGAAAAAGCGCAGAAATCACATCAAACGCCGTCAAGTGTTGATTTTTATTCAATTATTATTTAATAAAAAAGTGCAAATTTACGCCAGTGGCTAAAAAACAACAAAGCAAACGAGAAGTGGCAATAAATTAATAATTTAAATGACAGCTCTGTGGAAAAGAGAAAAGCAAATTTGTGCATGTGTGGTGGTAAAGAAAAATAAATAAAATAAAAAATATTGAGATATTAGATTTTGCAAAAGCAAAAAAAAAAAAATAATAATAATTTAAAAAAATATTAAAATAAATTATAATTCAAAAAGTATTATTTTTTTCAAAAATTGAAATATATTCATTTTTCAATAATTAAAAAAAAATTAGCTAAAAATTTAAACAAAAAAAATAATAATAATAAAATTCTTTTTTAAAAATAAGAAAAACAATTTTAAAAAAATAAGAAAAATTATTTATCCAAAAATTGAACATACAATTTTTTCTTTCAATTTATGAATTTACTTCTTCAACAAATAAAACAATAAAAACTTTTCCAGAAATTAACAAAACAATCTTTTTAATTAAAAAATAAGTTTTTCTGAAAAATTAAAAAATAATAATAACTTCAGTGAGCCGAAAAAAAAGAAAATTGTTTCTAAAATGTACATACGCATGTATGTTTGTGATAAAAATATATATGTAAACAAAAAAATTTAATCAAAGTACTGAAATTCCCTTAAGAATTGCATACCTACTTAATACAAACGACAATTAAAAATTCATACGGAATGTAAAGTGAATAAATTACCTTAACAGTACAACAACAAATATATGGCAAATCAACACAGGTGCACGCCATGTAAATCAGAAAAATTCAGTAACGGTTTATCACGCATAACGCCAATATATGCATATTAATTACACAATAACATTTAGTGACCGTAATAAAGCGGAATATCAAGCAGGCAGCGCTGCAAAAATTAACTAATTAAAAGTACAATAATTTACAAACTTAAAAGATATAAATAAACATTGCAACGCTAATTGAGTTACGCGCTCCGGAAGAAAACAATGGCGACGCCGGGACACCCACTGCTCTGTGCAGAGACCCAAACAGCCTCAACTGTAACACTGACGCTGCCGTCGGCGATAACAGTGACTGCAGCGACAACATAAAAACAACCACTGGTAAGGAATAACGACTAACAGTCGTCGCTTCAAGAGCAACACCTAAAACGACAGCACTGTGGGAATAACAGTGGCAGCAGTTAACATTGTGTTGACTACAGTCGGCGTTGCAGTGGGGGCGCAGCGACTGCGAAATGTAAGTAAGCAGCGCACGAATACAAGCAACAAACGAAGCCGTGCGCCAACGCTTACTGAAGCACAACGAAAAGCGTAGAGCTTGTGAGCACAACAGATCTGTTTATTGCAAACACGCACACACACATATATATACATTGCTGCCAACATAACGTCATCAGAGTCGCGTGCGCTGCGAAACGTGCAATGCAGCGGCGTGCGTGAGCCGCAAAGCTTTTGAAGAACCTTTGATCGCCGGGTTGCTCGCACACCGCGTATGACTCCCCGCTGCGCATCCCCCTTACGTGCACCACTCACTTTCGGTCCACTACAAGCCGAACTTAAAGCGTCTTTGGTCAGCGCTAAGCTCACAGCGCGACGATCGTGAATAATACGCTGCTCTGTTTGTTGACTTCATTCGTGTCTCAGCCGCGAAGCGTTGCAGACGACGTTAGAGCGAACGAACGACGCTTAACATCACATACATAAAAGAGAAAAAGTGTGTTTTTGTGTTGTTTTTGTATACAAACGCGTGTTGTACGTCGCATTGGTCGTTGGCGGGAAGCGTGCGGCAACATTGCGGTGGCAAAGGTGCAACGGTGCTTGCATAAAAAATCAAACGAAAGAAACTACAACAACACAGTTGACTGGCAAAAGCGCATAAAGCGAAATAGAATAGGTGAAGTGGCGTGGAATGAATGCGAAAGAGGAATGCGTTAATACGCTTTGCTTGCCTGTTGATATTTGATCGGTCGCTTGCTTTGACTCGCGCTGCTGGTGGTATTGCATGTGCAGCGATCGTCGGTAACAGCTGTTGTTGCGAGTTGTCGTAAAATCAACTGTTGTTGATTAGAAAAATATTTATTGCAAAAGGTGAAAAATATTGAAAATAAAGCGGCAGTTGAAAAGTAGCAAACCTACTTGTTATTGTTGTTGTTATTATTATTTTTTGAAATAAAGTATTTGTGCCTTTTGAAATTCGAGAATAAAATTAAATTAAATAAAAAAAAGAAAATTAAAAAAATTTGGAATAAAAAAAATTGTTTAAAATGATATAAAAAATAAAATTAAATAAAAATAATTAAAAAAAAATATTTTATTGGTAAAAAAATATTATTCTATATATAAAAAAAATCAGGAAAGAGTGTGTGCTAAATATATAAAAGTGCAAAGCCATCTTTAAAACGGTAAAAGCAGCGAAACAAGTTATACGCTGTGGTGCGAAAATCATAAATTCCAATAAAGCAAATACCAAACAAGGAAGCAAGCTTTTCAAATGTGAAAAGCAAATACTGTTGAATAAAAACTGTAAATACAAAATAAAAATAAAAGTACTAAAAAGCAATTTAATTGATGAAAAATATTTAAACATTTCTAGAGTCTTTAAATAAAAAAATTGGAGACAAAAAATTAAAAAAAAATTAATTCCAAAAAATAAAACAAAAAATTATTTAAAAAATAATTAAAAATTAAATAATAATAATAAAATAAAAAATTTACATAGTAATATTTTTTTTTTAATTTAACACAAAAAATAAAAAATAAAAATAATTATTGAGAATAATATAACAAAGAATTAACAATAATTAAATATAATAATATTTATTAATAAAAAGTAGTTAAAATATTTAAAAAGTCATAAAAAAATAATAAAATCAATTATTTTTTAATACAAATTAAAATTTACTAAGTGATTATTGTAAAAAACAAGGAAATTTCTAAAACAAGTGAAAAAAGTTAGCAGCAGAATTTCTCATTTTTCTAAAAAAAAAAATTTTAAAACTGAAAACGGCAACCATAAAAATGTTCTGGTTTACGAGAAGATCAGCTTGAAAGCATAAATCCGTGTTTTGACAAGAAAAATAAACACAAAAAGTTTTAATTAAAAAAAAAAAGCATACGAATTAAGTAGGTCTTATATAACTGTGAAGAGCAAAAATATTAACTAAATAGTTAAAAATTATATTCTAAATAAATTACGTTATAAAAAGACAAATTTGAGTACCTAAAAATCCTTAGAAAAATTAAAGATAAAGTTAAAAATAAATAAAAAGGTGAAAAAATTCTGTAATAAACTAAAAACAAAAATTTAAAATAAAAAAAAATTGATAATTAAAAAAAAATATAATAACTAAAAAATATAAAAAAAAGTTAAAATTAAAAAAATTTTAAAATTAAAAAAAAAATTAAACATTAAAAAAATTTAAAAGTTAAAAAAATTTAATTTTTAAAAAATTTGAACAAAAAAAAAAATATATTAAAAAAATCTAAAGCTAAAAACAAAATTTTTTATAACAAACAAAAATTAGGCGAAGTTTTGTGTTTGAAAAAAATTAAATAAAACTATTTAATTAAAAATAAAAAAAAATATCTCTCACTCACGCGCAAAATGAGCATCTACTTAACGTCGCATTAAATACAAGCCACTTAATTGCAATTGCTTAAAACCGACTTTTTTCCGATTGTCTGCTCTTCCATTGATTTTTTCCGCAAACAAAAAACAGTGCGGTTAAAAGCGCGCTTTTCAATTACACTACAACAGTGCTGCACCCAAAGTCGTCGCGCTATACCACCTTCTCTTCCTTCCCGCCTCCCCCTTCATCTACTGTCTTCTTTGACCGCAACTTCTTTGTGTTGTCGTCTGAACGCCGCCATTGGGCATATAGTTATCGCTTAGCAACAACAACAAACAATGTGCAGCCGGAAATGTTTTCGCGTACACACACTGGTCATACTCGGCGTCATACTCACCATTGTGCTCGTCTGCATTGTCGGCATAACGCTGACGAACAGCATCAACATTTCGAATATCATCAAATTGCGCGAGAAGGTCGCCAGCGATTCGGCTGCGGCGACCGGTGCGAATGCCGTGCAAACACGTGCCGCACTCGTCGAACAACAATACTCCGCACTGCAACAACACCATTTGTCGCGTAGCGATTTGAATTACATAGCGGCCACACATCCCAAGAATTTGCAACGTTTCGCCGGCAGTCATGCGGGCGGAGGAGGTAGCGGTAGCGGTGCAGGTGGTGATCACGCAAATGTTGGCGCGGCGGCGCAAAATAAAATTGTCATCGAAATTGGCATACGGAATTTTTCCACAGCGCTCTCCAATGGCAGCCACATGGCGGTCGCGGGCTCAGCGTCCGCGGCGCAACCGCAGCTGCCGTCTTCTGCCGCCGTTGAGACGCTGCTCGATAAACTCATCGAACCCATAACGAGCGCCATTGTTGATGGCAATATTGATTCGATTTCGGTGCCTGCCACCGCCACGGGTCGCCAATTGAATGAGTCACTGTCGCAGTTGGTCAATGCGCAGGAGACCCGTTTGCGCGCTCAAAACGAAACAAAGCTGCTTCGTGCAGCAACAACGACAACATCAGCCCCAATAACAGCAACAACGGCTACTACGGTTGCTATGAATGCGTCAGAGTTTACCACAACGCTGTCGCCGCAAACGAACGATCGTCTGAGCATTGCCGATCACAATCCCGGTCAGATTGACTTTGCGAAGCGCGAGCATGTTAAGCAGGTAAATTGGAGAATTTTATGAAGTGTATGTTCGTGTGTATATACAGATATTTATGAGATGTTTGTGGAGTGAGTAGAATTATTTGTGCAGTTAAGAGCAGTAATATTATTTAGCGGTTAATATTATTATACAATTATTCTTGGAATTCTTATGACGTGTGACTGAAAAAGGTTAAGTTAGAATTTGAGAGGCAGTTAAGGCGTGAATCGGAACATATTAACCATATGTAGAATTTGTAACTTAAACTTTAGGACTCTTAAAATAATACTTTGGAGTTTGTTATTGACGTGACTATACAGAAGAGTTGGCAAAAAAAGAAATAATAACCAATAATGTTCTTCAAATCTTTCCACTTAGAGGGAACTTAAAACTCCTGAAACAAGTATATGCTAGTAGGGTTCTGACCAATGAACTGCTTATATCTAATTAGTCAATATAATTTGAAAACATAATCCAGATATAAAGGCATCATATCTTTTATGTCATGGAAGGAATCGAAAATGTTATTAAATACAAAAACAAAGTTGGAAAGAAATGCCTACAGACTTGGAGATGGAAATACATTGTGAGAAAAAAGAACCTGGAAATTATAAATTAAGTAATCTCTTTCAGATGTTTCCAGTCCTCGAAACACTCTTCATGGGAAGGCCTTCAGCTCTTTCTGCGAATTTGGTTTTATCTCTTCGATCGACTGAAAATGCGTTCCATGGAGCGACAACTTCAGTTTGGGAAACAAGAAAAAATCACACGGATGTTAATCGAGCGTTTTTGGCTTTAAATTCGGTCATTTACGGTACTCTTTTTGAAAAAATCTAGCTTTATCGGTTCGAGTCGAAATTCCTGCTTGCGTGTCATACCCAAAACATCCATGGAAATCATTTGAACGTAGTCGGGAGAGATGTCGAGCTCTCTGGCCATTTCTCTGACACTTGCCTGATGATTTTCATATATTTTCACCACATCTTTAACTTAAAAAAAAAAAAAAAAATCTGTTGAAGCAGTCGAAGGTCGATTAACGATCTCTCGGCCGTCTCTAAAGGCTTTGTACCACTTGTAGTGTTGTGTTTGATAAAACTGAATCTCTTGTAAAAACAGTTTCATGTAGAAGAAGCAACAAAGTTATCGATTTGAATTCGTACAAGAGCATGTTGTCTAACCGCTATTTTCAATGCCACCAAAATTTAGTTTTGCGAATTTACTTTTACTATAGTGAATAGCTTTTTTTCTGATTTTCAACATTTAAAACCCATAAAAAAATTATAATAAATTGTAGAAAATAAAATTAATTTTCGATTGGCTATTCTCTAAAGCTTCACGAATCGAAGACAGCTATTACCATTTGTGTGTAACAGATTTCGTCCTTCTCTGCTATTGTTTTATTATTATTGGTTCAAAGTATTTTTGTTTAATTTGTATTTATAATTGTTAAACCAGTTTCTATTTAAATTTAATGTTTATAAATAATTGCCACTAAAACATATTTTATGTCTTTTCATTGCAGGTAAGCAAGCGAACGTCATATCAATATAAGTGATGGCTTAAAAGGTGAATAATTATATGAACTCTTAAAGCAAGGTTTGCAGGTTAGAAAGTGTATTATATTATTAGTTTTATCGTATTTATTTTATTATTGAACTTTAATGATTACTTATAATCAGGGCCTATTAATCAGAAATGATCATTTCCCCGTTGTTGCGCCCTATTATAGAGCAATATTAAGATACTTAGAAAACGGAAGTTTTTTTCATTGAAAGAGAGGCCTTAATTTCTCAATTATCTTTTAAAGGTAGAGCAATTATCGTAGTTTATTCCAATTCATAAGTCATGAAACATGATTGTTAACTGTAACATTTGAGAACAGCACGAATTCCAAAGCCAAATTCGATGAAACATTGATAAGAGGTAGTAGGTGTCAAATTCTCCATATAAACGGTTACTCAGCAAGTAACGGCTACCAAACATTCAATATATTAAAATATTGTTTTTTTATAGTAGGGGGAAGGATCGAAGACCGGAGTGGTGAACTTTAATCCGCTAAACCTAACCTATTACGTCGTGAAAAGGACATGACTCTTCTCTATTGTGCAGACTGACGGATGTATAATCTGTTGAAAAAGTCTCAGTTTTGTCACTATGAATGCTGACGCTTCACTGATAGCTTTCCATGCATCAGTCGACTGATACATGAAAGTCGTTAAATTAACGACCGTAAAACTACCACGAAGTGTGGCCCTTAGCTTTCCCCTTGTATTTGAAAAGCGAGGGCAATAAAATAATACATGTTTAGAGTCTTCTAATGTCATTTTAATCTGTAAAGGTGTGTAACTTCTAGAGCACCCAAGTATTTGGGTCAGATGGAAATCCAGGTCCCATGTTGTATGTCTTTTCACGAGTGGATGACCGGTATAAGTCTGTGGGTTCAGCGTCTTTCGGATGAGGAATGTCATCGCAGCTGCCAAATTTTACTGCTCTCGTTCCTCTCCTCTGTCTTTGCCGATACCGTTTTAGGCACTGATAATTGATATAATCGCTCGAGTTCTTCCCCCTGGATGCCAATGGGTGGCATACTGGTTAATACTTCAGCAGCGTCTGTTGATATAGTTTATAAAGCTCTTATTACTTGAAAGAGCAGAAAGCCTTTGCACTACATACGCTTTTATATGAATTGTCCGTGTCCATATTGGTCCACTGAAAGAAATAGCGCAGAAACTAACGCATAAATAGCACATGAACACCACGCAGCTCATAAGACCCTTGCGTAAGAAAGGGATAAACGATCACGCGTTTAAACAGAGCTTCGGTTAGATTGCCAATTGAGCCTTAAGACACTCATAGAAACTTAAACAGAAATTTCTGATAGCACTGTTGGGTAATTTAACCGATATAACTGTTATATCTACACGGTGGATAACAAACAATAGAAAATCAGAAGCGTTATTTAGAGTTTCGGAATAATTTTGAGGGGAAGCAATATTGCGTTGTTTGTTATTATAGAAGAAAGTTAGTTCATTTACCAATGATTTTTAGATGATCTATAGCCTCCCTTTCCATCTCTCTTGCACTTGCGTGACGATTTTCAAGCACCATATCCTTCACTTTTTTAATATTTTCTTCATATCGGCATTAAACCGGTAAATGGAAAACGTGCTAAAACTCACCATATGGTTAGTATCGATTTCTCTCATGCCTATTTCAAGTTTAGTCGGGGGTCTTTCGCTTACATAAAATATTGTGATATTTTCTGCTCACATGTCACGAGTGTTAGCTCTGTTTTTGCGGTCACCAGTTTTGTGAACTGAACACTTAAGTTCAATTTATGCCAGCGCTGAGACAATTAGCAAACCATAATATTAAAGTGCCATTTCTGTAATAAGTTCTAAGAAATATAAATAAATTAGAGACTTGCGCTTTCTTGATTTATTTTCACAAAATATTTAACTTTCTATATTTTATTTATCTTTTACATTTGCGTAATTCACTCTCGCCGGAGCAGCCGTTTATATGGATGCCATAAATCCAGGTTCATAAATAAGCCTACAAACATCATTCAGACGCCTACACACGTCTGCACTACAATTGTGAAGAGTTTTTGTGCAATCACATGTTTTTACTGCATTTAATATAATTTGTTTGTTGTTAATTCGACAATTTATGACGGGTACACATATGGTGCGCTGAGCGCTTTTCAATTTTTTTTCTAACAGCCATTGGTTTTATGGGCTCACTAGAAGTACGAATATGTGTGCCCATTTCTGTTTTTTTTTTTTTATTTGTTTACTTTTCGCTTTTGTTTTGTGTCGCTTGACAGTGAGTGAGAAATCGGTGAGAATAAAAAGTTAGATAAAATCATGATAGATCACCAATTATAATTTATTTTGTTTGTTTGCATAAAATTGTTGTAAAAATATTGCGCTTTCATAACTCAAAATAGCTTCACATATATTGTTTTTTTCAAGTTATGGAGCGCTGAGCGATTGCTGGTTTTTCTCACCTATACTTAACTTTTCTCATTATATTTAATTAGCATGCAATTAAGTTGTTGCAACTAACTGTCAATACTTCATGTGTCATGTGATTGTAAAGTACTGGTTTTAATAATTGTGAGATAAACTTCGTGCTTCATTCTGAAAGCAAAAATATATAGAAGTCGCCATGTGTTATCATTTTTGTTCTTATCTTCTCTACCTTCATATTACTTTCTTCAATAATTCATATATTTTTCAAATTCAAATTATTTCCTCTGCTTAGCTGGAATTCGAGTTTTTAAAATTTTCTTGTGATCAGTACTTTTTATGTTACGATAGAGTGAGATTGAGCTTCCTATCTTATCTCTCCCTGAGTTCGAAAGTCAGCTAACCGCGATCTAATTGATATTTGAGGTGTAGGCTGAGGGATTCCTAGTTTTCGTAGAATTATTGAGGATTAACAATGTCTAGGCTTTTGATCCCAAAGCAACTGAATTTACGTTAATGTAGTAAGAAATATATAATGTAACAGATTGGAATCCGTTTGGAAATATAAGCTCTGTGAATGATCAGATGTAACACAAAGTAGAGACCGAATGCTGGGAAAACATCAAGCACCAAATTTTAAACTGATGTCTACAATAAGCATAGTGGACATATTTTAAATAAGTGGACAGATAGCGAGATTATAGAGACCAAAGGATAGGACATCAAAATGGCACATCCAATGCTTATTGAGCCCGAGCAGTGACGTTGGAGCCAAGCCACCAGTACGACGACGGTTTGTATATTGGTAGGAGATATTTCGTCTTGCCCTCGTTCACTATCAGACTCATTAGTTTCAATTCTTTGTCCAACCTGGAGAGGGTAGAACTAACGGCGCGGTTATTATGGCCAATAATATGTTGTTGTTGTAGGGGCAGAAATCTGTTGAGTTGACAGTCCTTGGCCGGATAAAAATCCGGGTTTGTTCCGACTACGTAGACCCGACTGTAGTGGGAACAAATGGCTAACGATATCGATGTCTTATAAAAAGATTGTGCGATCGATTCATCTCTGCAGCTCGAAATATTTTTTCGAAGAGTAGATAGAAGAAGTCGCATGATAGGGAGATCTTAACGGAGATTTTGGTATTGCTCAACGCCAGTTTACACATATTCAGACATCGTGGCATAAAGGCAGCTCCTTTTGATTTGATCCTCCAAGATTTGCTGCATAGTGAATATCAGTTGTTGATTTTCCAGGCCCGAAGCCATACTGAAAAGGTCCAATCAGTTCGTTGGCGGTAGACTCTAACTTTACACACAATACTCTCGATAGAACCTTATATGCGAAATTAAGGAGGGTTTTCCCACGTTAGTTGTCCAGATTGTGGGGTATCCCTTTTTGTGGGTTGATCAAAGCACACTTAAATTCTAATCGTCGGGCATACTTTCGTCCGTCCATATTCTACAAAGAAGCTGATGCATGTTCCTTATCAGTTCTTCGCCGTCGCTCCTTTGAATCAAGCAGCTCACAACTTCTGGTCTTAGACCAAGCTTCTTCTGAGTAGCCAAAAAACAGCCGTTTGAAGGCGGGCTAAGGTGTGAAGGTCAAACATTCTTCCCCGGAGTTGTGAGCTGAGTTTGGGACCCGCCACGTACGTAGGTACACTCTCAATGAAAAGAACTTAATATTGAATGTAATTGCTATTAAATTAGCAATTGAGCTAATTATGTTTTCTTCGATGATGCTGTAAAGATAATCGTTTCAACATTGAGTTAGCAGTCGTCAATTTGCCAAATTTAGAAAAAGGTGAATAGAACAAACAACTGGTATGAAGAATAAAACTGTTGATTAGAGAGAGAAAGAGAAAGCAACTACCAAGCGGTTATGCTTCTTTAGTGTGGTATCTTTCTCTTTTGTACTGTATTTAACTGGCTAATTTTGTTGCTGATATCGCTTGTAAATGATTGATTCAGAGAGTAAAGTAAAAACAGCGAGTAAAGAAGTTACGAAGGCCAGCTTATTAGGGGATTAATTAGAGTTTGCGATATACCTGTAACATTTCCTTGTCAATAAATTTCAATTTCACTCAAACAATATTTTTTTTTGCGAATTTTAAAATTAATATCATTACGCGCTGATTGGGCTCATTTTTATTGAACACCTGGTTTGCAAGTTTATCAATTAATACTCATATATACTTACATATTGTCACCTAAAATGCAAAACAACGTATCATCAAAAAAATGGAAATTGAGTTTTTTGTTGCTTACGATTTACTACATCATACTATATATATGTGGTTAAAAAATGTCAGGTTTTCAGCTCAGACATAACCAATATATATCCATTTTGTAACCAAAACTCAAATTTTTTCAAAAAGCGTGGTTTCTATTAAATCGTTTTTCTTTCCCCTATAAACTTATGAAAAGTGATGTTACGTCATTTTGCATTTTAGGTGACGAAATATGTATGCATATGTATATTTTTTTAATTTCTTTCGAAACATTTTTACTTCAACATACAGTCGGCTGCTTCACCGCTGCAGTCATAAATCATATTTATGTCTTTTCCGAAGTTTGTTTGCACATTTAGTTTGTTACCCTCAACTGGTTTTTATTGATTCCATTTTTTGTACACATATCTACATAATGTATATATATATATGCGTTCTTTATTTTCATTCATTATCCACGGCAAAGCAGTCACGTGTTTGCACCCGGTATTTATTTATAATTTTATTTATTTGCTTTTATTCATTACCTGCATTTCGCCTTTGATTTTGTTTTGTTCGTGAGTTTCTTATTTATATGCGTTTATACATACATTCATATATAGTAAGTGGCATAAGTTCCTTCTTTATTATTTATGCAAATTTTCTTTGTTACGCCGCATTCAGCGTGCATACCAAGTGGGTTTTGTCATTTCGCTTCGCGCTTCGCCGCTTTTGTGCGTTTTGCATTGCATTTTATGTGTGTTTATGTATGTATGTATGTATGTATATGTGTTTGTAAATATTGGTAAATATTTGTCGTTGTTGCAGTTATGCATGACTCTTTTTGTTTTCTGCCATTTATATCTCCCTTGCATTTTTGCCATCCACATGTTAAGCTGCACTTTTATTATGGGTATTAAAGGAGTGGCGAAAGTGGCACAAACATACATACATACAATTGTATATATTTATGCATTTACAGTTATTGCTTCGCTTACCTGCCATTATACTGTTTCGCTTTGCAGCTTAAAAATTTTCTCCTGCCATAAAATTAATTGCAATATTCAGTTTGTAATAATTTAGGGCGATGCGGCGCAATTATGGCTTTCTTATTTGTAGAACCTGCATTTAATTTGTATGCAATGTTCCATAGATACTTAAAATAGTGATAATTATAAATATGAATTCTTGGTATAGTTTTCTGAATGTTTTTATTGTAGTTAGTACCATTGGGTAAAACTATTCTATAGCCTTAGACTTACATGGCATTACGGTTTCTTCCAAGTATTTCAGTTTCGGAAATAGGCAAAATTAAGTTGCTGATTCAATTCAGTCCCTAGTCGTCGGCTAGTCGATATAATTTCTGTGATATAAATTTTGCAGCATTCAGTTCCATACCTAATGCATGCTGTTTGGATCCCCTCTGTCAATCGGAAGATTGCCGTTTTGTCTCAGGATCGTATTCAAAGATCCATGACGTGACACTTGTGATTACGTTATTCAAAAATTGGGGATCACTTTCACATAAGTATGTTTGAATTTTCTTGGCATACTTCCACTCGCCGCAATTTCTGGTCGTCAGTGAGCACTTTTGGTACCATCTTCGCGCACACCTTGCGCATGTTCAATGTCATGAATCACAGATTTTGATAAATTTGACATCTGGGCAATTAAACGTATACTTAGTCGACGTTCTGAGTTCAAAACTTTGCGCACACGAGTCACATTGTCGATGTTTGTCGAAGTCGAAGGTCTCCCAGCACGGTCTTCATCAGCGACCTCTTCCCGGTCCTCCAAAAAGGCCTGGTGCCACCGAAACACACCACTTCTTGGCAACATCTGGGTGAGTCTGCTTGATCAGAATTTAATCGGGTACCTCTGTTCTAACGAACGCTGCACTTTCGGCTAGCCACTCGCAGAAAAACGTCGCGCGAAAATGTTTGTCCTGAGCCGCTCGTTCGCTAGCTACTAGCAACGCCCTCTACCGAATCCAGTCGGTGCGCACACGGTTCGAAGTACAGTCGCGGCGGAAGAAAATCAGTTCTATTACTTTCCAGACAAACCCTGTATGGTACCTTTCTAAAGCACATTTGCAAAAGGCAAAACGGCACGTGTGCGGGAAATGTTCTACGGATCATTCTGAGCAACTTTACCTAAGAATTTTTAAGGCGAAGTATAAAAAACCTGAATGTTCAGTTATATTACAAATATCTGATAAAGTTGCCTATTTCACTGATTCCTGCATAGAATCAATAGAATATTAAAAAGCACCTATGTATTAAAAGTCTTTCGGATTTTTTAGGTATCTGATTGATGAACAAATTTTTATGATCTCTGAAAAGTAGCATTGAACTGAGTCTTCTATAGAAACAGTTATGTGATCATCATTAGATATGCATGTAATTTTTTTTTTATAGTAGGAGAAAGCATCGAATGCCAGAGTGCGGGACTTTAATCCGCTAAATCTAGCCTACTTCCATCTTATGTCTCTCCCGCTGGACCACTGGACTAATTATTACTTCATGGGATAGAATAAAACATTTAAGTCTCCTTTATTGTATGGACTGGCTGACGCCTAATCTGTTGCAAATGTCTCAATCTAATTATTATGCGGCTTCGCTGACAGTTTTTCATTTTACAGAAGCGCAGTAAAATTTTCCACCGTGAGACTACCTCCAAGTGTGTTTTTCAGCTGTTCCCTCATACTTGCAAACCGAGGGCAAAGATAGAATACGTGTTCAGAGTCTTCTACACACTCTGTGCACGTCGGACAACATGGACTTACGTCATAAGGATGTTTTTATGGGTGGCTTCTAAAGCATCCGTGGCTGGAAATCCAGGTCTCCATGTTGTCTATCTATACATAAATGTATGTACGGAAACAGTCTGTGGGTCCTCCGTCCTTTGCATAAAGTTTATTGTTTACCGTTGCTGCTATATTGTGATGATTTTGATTCTCTTCTCTCTTTTTGCTGCTATAGACGTATCTGATAAGTTGAATTTGGGTCTTCAGTCCACTATTACACCAAGAGTTTTCAAGTGTGACATTCTCCCTTTTCTTTAATTTTCCTAAAGCTTATAAACAAGATTTTTGGATTCTACTCATCTAGCTCTAGACTCTAGGTAGCAAACCATCGGCGAAAACATTTATGTAGTCAATGCATTCGATCCGAAGGTCATCCAGATGTTTAGCCACTGGTATCACTATGAGATCATCCGCATATGTGATTGTTTTCATATTTTTCGATTCTTATATCCTTAGCACCCCGTCGTACATCAGGTTTCAGTGTAGTAGGCCTTGTGGCCATCTAATGTTGTAAAATGGTTATGTTTTCAATCTTCATAAAATGTGGAAAAATGTGACTGAGTTTTTGTAATACAGCTTCTGACTGTGTTCATGCCTTCATAGAAATATTAATGAATAGATCTTAGAACATAAGCTTCTATTAAACATAAAAATACATAAATGCGCGAACTTTTCACTGCTGAGATCTCGTGTGTTTACTATAATAGTGTGCATAGGTGTTTGCCTAGGAATTCCCTAGCGGGCAACTTGAAGGTGAGACATGCTAATGCGCGTTAATATGTAAATTGGCTTAACACGCACAGCAAATAATGAGCAATAGCGAACGAGCAATTTGCACGATCGTGCGAATGAAAAATTAAAACAAAAAAATAACTAGCAAAATGTTGAAAAAAAAACAACAAATACGAAGTACATGCATAAAGCAATATCGCGAAATTTGATATCAAAACAAACGAAGTCAGCTAAATGCAAAGCTGAAAATTCAAATAAATTAGAAATTAAAGTTTTTTAATACTGTGAATATTTTTGTATATGTGTATGTGTATATATAAATGTAAATATGTATATATTTTTCACAGTTTAGCAGCCGCTTAATCGCCATTAATTAGTGGTAGGCGCATGCGCTCTTGAAATGTAGCAGAAATTGAAACACACACGCCTAAATTTATCAATAAAAGCGCTAATGATCTCTAAATGCCTTGTGCTAATGCTAATTTAGGCGAAATAATTTAATTGAATTTGACACGCAAGTTGTGCTGCGACCGTTTTGTGTTATTTTTGGATTTTTCGGTTTGAAATTGAACAGAGTAGGCGCTGAAGCATAACGGTAGCTCCATAATTTGAGTCAATATTTATTACATATCGTTATCTAAAATGCAAAATATCGTAATATCACTTTTCAGAAGGAAAACAATTTCACTCATATTGAAACAAAATTTGAGTTCTGGTTATAAAATGGTTATATATTGGTTATATCTGACAACGGAAGCTGAAACTTTTATGCTACATACTTTTAAAATTCTTAATTTATTCTTCAAAATCAATGTCCTAACCACAAAGTAATCACCCTTGGCCCCTATACGCTTGTTTGACACACGTTTTTTTTCAATACTCGAAACAGTTGTTAAAGTCAATTTACGGAATAGCTTTTAATGCGTGTACCGATTCACGTTTAATATCCTCAGTTGACTCAAAACGGTTTCTCCGGAGCAATCGTTTGAGTTTGCTGTATAGCCAGAAGTCACACGGAGGTAAATCAGGCGAATACCGTGGTTGCGATACGATACTGGTAGAAAAATAGGCGAAATACTGTCGAAGAAACAATGTAGTATGCAAAGGTGTATTAGCGTGGTACAAAAACGAATAGTTCTTGGCCCATTATACTGGCCTCTTTTTAGGAGTAGCTTCACGCAAACGACGCATAACACTCAAATAGTATTCTTTGGTGACAGCTTGACCGGTCGGAAAGAATTCGAAGTGCATCACACCTCGATAATCGAAGAAAACTGTCAACGTAACCATAGTTTTTGACATCCTGTGATGTGGTTTTTTTCGGCTTCAGCTCACCTTTGCCAAGATATTCGACCTGTTCTGGGTCGCGAGCATAGATCAAACAATCATCGCCAGTAATAATGCGTTTCGTGACATTCTGCTAGTCGGAAAGCATTGTTTCACAGGCGTTAACGCGACGTTGCTTTTAGAAAAAATTAAAAAATTTTAGAAACAATCGTGCTTCTACTTCCCTAAGGCCCAAATGATCTTTCAAAATGGTTTAAATGGAACCTTCCGATATTTCAACGATGCCGGTAAGACCTCTGACTGTTAATCGTCGATTCTCAAGCTTCAATTTCTTTATTTTATCGACGTCTTGATCATCAGTTGATGTTGATAGCCGTCCTGGACATGGTTCGTCGTCAGTGTGTTCTCGACCATTCTTTGAATAATTTGTATCAAGCTCTTTGTTATCTTGCTATTTCGATGTGACAATTGGCACAGATTTCATTGACAGTCATACCAACCTAGAAATACTCTATTTCGACGAATGGCTTTTCGCTCAAAATTTAAACTAAAAGTCTTACTGTTTTTTGCCCACAGTAGTATATGCAAGAAATTACTCACAACTTCTATAGAACTATCAAAGATTTATGATCATGTAACAAAATATATTTATGCAGCAACGTTCGTCATGCTTTAGCCATGCTAATTATTGAAGTACATATAAAACTGAGACTGCGCAATTATTTATCAGCAACATTAACAGAAAGGCTGGAGTTGTGTGTATTGCTGTAGTAAAATTATATGTTCGTTTATATTATATATTTACATATGTGAAATCAGATTTTGCGATATTTAAAATGCCTGGTTAGTAAATAATATTAGTACGGCACAGTGGTTCAAATGCATTAAAAACGTGAAACACTTTTTTGTATTTTTTTTATTTTTTATTTATTTATTTTTTTTTAATTTTTTATTTAATTTTTTTTTTAATTTTTTATTTTTTTTTTAAATTTTTTTTAATATTTTTTTTTTATTTGTTTATTTTAATTTTTTTTTTAATTTATAAATTTTTTTTTTTTTTTGTTTTAGTTTTTTATTCTATTTTTTTCATTTTTTAAATTTTTATTTTATTTTATTTTTTTATACATGTACCTGGTATTAAGCCTTTGATTTTTCTTTTAAAGATAAAATAAAGGTTTAGGAGGCTATGCAGTTACCAAGTTGAAAAAATGTTGCCTACAATATGTTTTGACTCATACTCTAGCTGCGTTATGGAACAAAGTATAACTAAATAGAGAAAATACTGTATTCCCTTTCAATTCACATAAGATTTCGCTGCCGTGAGCTATTAAGTATAAATTATTAATAATAAAATAATATTTGAAAATATTTTGTCATGCTTTATTAATAACAACGCTACTTAATCACCCTTGTGGAATTGCAAAACTGAGTCGCATGCATAAAAAAACGATTGGCTCTTAAGTGCATGCAATCTGGCTCAAATTATCGGTTGAGCAATAGTTGTTATATAAATTATATGTTCGCTAAGGCAGTCAAGCATTTTACGATAAGAAACAGCTACATGAAGTGGGATAAAAAACCTTGTAGAGCAAATTAAATCGGGGAATTTTTTATTATATTTAATAACCATAATTTTTAATAATATATGCTTATCTTATAACGAGTGTTCTACAATTATTTTAATTCAATTTTACTTTCATAAAAAATATAATAAAATACAAGGTGCGCCGACTTGTAGGTCGATACCTTAAAATTTTAAAAGATTTCAAAACAAAACTTTCTTGTTTTATATACAACTACTTAGAACTTTTTAAATTGTATTTTTAAATACATCATTAACAAGTTGCCACTTTTTTGGCGGCGTTTTCTATATTTCACTAATATTTTTCGAAACGGTTAGGCCACCTAGTTGATGGTGTGCGGTCGCTAGAGCTCGCCATTGTGTGAAAAACCATATGCGCACTTTCAAAATTGATTACGATGAAGTCTGGAAAATTCCTGCGCTACTGGTGTTGCCAAGTGGTTGAGATTGATAGAAAATCTCTCCTCTGCCTCTCCTTTATCACATATGGTCACAAAGGTCCAGCAGTCTGAATAATTCCAAGAACTTGCTGCTACAAATTGCTGGGCAATCTAGAAGCAGGTGTTCTACAGTTGTCTGTTCCATGTTGCAAGTCAGGTGTACACTATTGCAAACTGATAGGCGGTTCAGCCTTCTTGCACACTCCCTCATTAACAGCAATTTGACCTCATACAGTGAAATCGATTTTATCGCTGACTATCGCTGAGTATAGCGATACGTTGGTTGCAATGGAGATTGATTTCTACACACTGACATAGACAAGACTTCTGCTTGAATGATGCTTGGAAAACGTTCCATTGGTATTGATAGTTTGGTAGGCGATCTCGCAATACCTTCCAATGTTTTCGAGCCGTCAGTGTACCACGGAATAGTGCTGCCCTCAGTAGTCGAGCGTGGAACCACTCCACTCCGTCTTCTTTGTAAAGTTTACCTTCTTCGTAACTCAGTTCCTCGTTGAGACGACGTTATCTTCCCTTTGCAAAAACCCTTTGCTGCCATGAACAGCACGATATGTTTCGCTGCTAATTGATCACCAGATGAAGCTGTGTGGGCTCCAACATGACTTCAAGTACTGCGGTTGGGCAACTGCGCATTGCTCCTGAATTACAGATGTGGGTGAGGTTTTGTGTAGCTTCGATAGTTGAAGGCCTACCGAAGACTACGTTGCCTTCGATGTCCAAATAAGCTCTCCATAAGTGACAGTAAGCCTTACGATCTTGATATACAGCCACCTGATAATACCTGGCTTACAGCCCAAATATCTGCAGGTTAGGTGTCTGCATGTCATAAGTGTCTTGTTGGCTCTGGACAGTGTAAATCCCCCGTAAGGTTGAGGCTATTGTGAGGCCAAGGAATGGGATCTCTTTAGACACCTCCAACTTCTTGCCACCATGTCTTAGAGGCCTCAAGCCTGGAAGATCTTCACTTTGTTGTTTTGACGGGTTGATATTCAATCCTAACGTATTGTACCATCCCTTTGCTATATTACAGCCCCTCTATCCATCTGCTTACTGAAGCCGCCACGTTCCGTTTCTCCAGTGCCTTGGTAACGCTTGCATGGGATGTATTATCAAAACCACCTTTGATGTTAAGAAAAACACATATCGCAACTTTACCTCGCTTGAGTGATGATGCTAATGGATCTATTAGGTGTTCCGAAGGTTTAAGCAACTTTCTGGACGGTTTCTGGTCGCTAGAGGCCTCAGATGCTGCTAGTGGAAGCACATGGCAGCAACATGGCAATCCAAAGCGGTTTAGGAAATTACGGTCCTAGATAGCCAATAGCTAATCTCAAGTCTGCAGTTTGCATAGTCTTCTTAAAAAATCTTGTTGTTCGAAACTGTAAATTTAAAAATTTTATGCTTCAGGGTTTTCAGTTCGCTAGAAATAGCTGAATAGATCTTTCTACTCAAAATTTTTACGAAATCGACAAGAGTTAAAAACGGGAAGTCAAATTTCCGCTTTAATTCTTACTTTTTTTTAGCAATGATTTGCCGATTTCAACATATTTTTTCATGGCGCCATACAAGTGAGTGCCAAAACATAATTAGATAGTACCGAGAAGAACATAACTGAAGCTCACAAATTACCCAAACACAAATGTAGAAATGAATAATAACCGAAATACACTAATGCCACACTAATTAAAAGCTACCGCACATGGGCAAATGCATTAAACTTTTGACCTCATTATCTGTCTGCCCTTCAGCGTGATCCCCACTGACCCACACACACACACATGTAGACATGTGAGCGCAGACTTGTAAAGTGCGTTCTAAATAACTGCTTCAATTTTGATTTAATATGCAGGAAATTCGCTAGACTACAGAACTGCGATTGCAATTACTCACATACACATACACACATATGTATGTATATGCAATGTAACCTAGTTAAACCTAGACTCAACAGCTCTTGGCCAGCGGATCGACTGTAAGCGAGTGCCAGCCGATTTCTAAGTTTATTCGCATGCAATTTGCGCTGCTCTAACGGTATATAGTATGTGCGTGCGTTAATCTGTGGCTGCATAACGGTTTATAGGTACATACGGTTTAATTGCAGTGGGAATTGGCGCAAAAAAGTCAGCTTGAGAAGCATTATGTCTAAGTAGGTTAAATTAACCACAGTTCAACTTAAGTGGCCCGACGGCGCAAGAGTTTCAAAGAAAAAATAACAAAAAAATATGAAAAAGCAAAACCTTAAAGTAATTCTAAGAAATTTAAGCAGAGCAGTAGCAGCTGTGCGCTTGTAATCTAATACTCGTAGCGCTGAAGATGGCACTTTGCTGCTTTGCTAAGTAAGAAAGGTCATCAAAAGTATGCGCCAACAACAACAATAACAACTATGAAAAGTAAGTGCCCCTTTGCGTAAAACAAAAAGTGGATCAGTGGTACTATATATATAGTATATATAGATATATAGATATATATATATATATATTAGGGTGATTCAAAAAAAAAATTTTGGTTTTTCGTTTGGTACTCGGAAAAATAGGTTTCTAGACACCTCTTAGAAAGTCTCTCCAAGCACGAGTTCTTAATTGTAACGGGAAGGTCCTCCTACATACAGTTTTCTATTTTTTCTTATTATCAGATAGAAAAATTTATACCTCGCTTCCAACTACTTGAAGAAATATGTTGTTCCTTAGATTTTGTAGGAAATTGAATGCTCTACAAAAAAGGTCTTCACGATTTTTTCGTAAACCCAACCGTTTAAAAGATATTAACAGTTGAAGTTTGATTATTTTTGAGAAAATTTTTTATTTCTTGTGGATTTTATTACTCAATGAAAAAATCATTATGAATGATGAAAATCATAGGTTTTTGGAGAGGCTTTCTTAGAGGTGTCTAGGAACCTATTTTTCAGAGTACCAAACGAAAAAAAAAAAATAATTTTTTTTTGAATCACCCTAACGTATATGGTCCTCTCTCGTGCACAGGAAGCATAATCACAGTCAGCACTGCGTTGCCCACACGCGGGGCTGTGTGCGGGTTTAACGCGTCGCAGTAAACCATTGTTGCAATTGTTTGGCCAACATTCACGAACAATAAGTGCCCGCTTTGGATCTGTGGATGGCGCTGCTTCTCGCCTTTGAGCTGGCAAAATAATGGCATTTATCACGAGCGAACTTGCCAACATTTGCAAAGATTTGAGGAAAATTGGCGTAAATCGTACTATATTTAGAACCGCTTATCTGCATCTCAGCGGGCGCCACTGCTCAAAGAGGGGGGAAATGTGAATTGCATGAAGGGTGCAAAAAGTGCACTTGCGTAAGTGACTGAAGTGTTGGGGTTGATAAATTGTGTGGATAAAGCAAATATTTTGCTAATATTGGATTTAAGAGGAGAAACTATGATAAAATAACAACTTTCCAAGCGCTTGAAACTTTGTAAAAGTTCGCAGTAGTAACACTAAAAATATTAAGCGAAGTAGAGAACAGAAATAAATCGATATTTTTATAGTGAGGATGTGGAAGTAAAACAGAAAATAGCTTAAAATTAAATTTAAATGTTTAAAAAGACTGCTGGAGGGTTTAAATTATAAACTGAAACCGGTTTTAAAACATTTTTTTTAGTTTTTCTCAAGTAAATTCATTACTTCTTTGGTTGCATTTGAAATATTTCGTGATATGTGACTTGGCTAAACATTTTATATGCGCCTAAATGTAGGCAACCAACTGGTAGTGAAAATGCGAACTTTGTATTTGAATAAAATAATAAAAATAATATCGAAATACAACAATAAAAACTGTTATCTTCTTTGCATATCTATAATATTCTTCACAAATAAATATGTTTCCATGCAAAACTTGATTTTGATCGCTTAGTTTGAATGCCAGTATATAGTAATACGATCTGAATTTTTTTTACTGGAATTAAGCTATTATTTTAGACAATATTCTATGCCAAATTTCGTGAACATATCTCTTTTTATACAAAAGATTTCCTTACAACAATTTGATTTTGATGGGTCAGTTCGTATGGCAGCTATATGCTATAGTGGTCCGATCTGAACAATATGTTCAGAGATTATACCGTTGCTTTGAACAATAACACAAGCCAAATTTCGTGAAGACATCTCGTCAAGTAAAAAAGTTTTCCATAGAAGGACTTAATTCTGAACGTTCAGTTTGTATGGCGGCTATATGTTATACAGGTCCGATATCGCTGATTTTCACTAATATGTAGCTTATTGGGAAGAAAAGATCGTGTGCCAAACTTCAGATTGATATCTCAAAAACTGAGGGCCTAGTTCGGGTATGTACAGGACAGGAGGATAGTCCGAGGACAATAACTGCACCGAATCAGAGCATTACGATGGCTTTTCTAATAAGAGTGATACGATTTCTTAAAAAAAAAATCACACTAATATTTATTAATATAATTAAGTTCTTTATGTATATAACATCATTCAAATGGCGTTCACAACTCTTTTGCAGGAACGAATTAGATAAACCCAATTTTTGAGTAATTCTTCTACTAAATCAAGTCGTATGTCTTGAATAGCACGTTTAATATTGACTTCTAAAGCTGGAAGTGTGTCTGGTTTGTTGCTAAAGACCAATATCTTTAAATAACTCCACAAGATGTAGTTTAATGGTGTTAAATCATAACTTCTTTGAGGCCAATTAATGTCACAATTTCTTGAAATAATCGAATCTCTACACATTTCTCGCAATAATTCGGTTGCTGCACGTGCTTTGTTTAAATCAGATGTTGTCAAGATCAACTTCTGCCAATTGCGACCATAGAAAGCTCTCCATTGATAGTAAAGTTGACATCAGCTTCTTTTCGAAAAGATACATTGTCAAATGTGAAAGTTTTCCATACAAGAACTTGATTCGAATCGTTCAGTTTATATGGCAGCGATTCAGTTCTTGAGTGAGAACGATATTATTGCGATGCAAGCCTAAATCCTTTCTCAAAAACTCGCAGGTTATGGTTTGAGTTCGTCACAATTCTTGAAAACGTCTAGAAATCGACGTCTTAGATTGTGGTATTTAGTAACCACAACCATAGCAGGAATATTTTCATTACTTCGAGCGGTTCTTTGCCGTAGTGGCACTTGAATATTATGTAAAGCAAATGTACGCTGGAAATTTTCAACAACGGTAAAACGGTGAAATTGTAAACATTACTGAATACAATGAAAAATAATTTATATGTAGATCATGATACATATATTAAAAATGACCGAAACGAAAATTAGAAATCATATTACCATTGGAAAACCCGGTAGATTTAGTTTATAGCGTTCGACATTGCGTTCTAATTGTATGAAAATCTGTGACACCTTGTTCAAGGTATAAAAACATCTGTATCTCCGAACTCTAAAGATGGGTTAACTTTTGTCGTATGCTTTGACCATACATATGTATGTCTCACCAAGGCTATCCTGTTAACCAGCTTTTTTGACGTCTGAGTTTCGATTGTCTCAGACTGACTATTTTATGGCAATGTTCAGCATTATAATCTAGGCTTACATTCCTAAAGCTCTTTAAATAATTTTCTCAAATTTTCGTCTACAAATTCTCGTCATGAGTGTGAACTCCTGCTTCAGGAACTTTGTAACAACATGGTCTTGCTAGTGCAGATATAGCCTAGCGTTCCTTATTCAATTCCACGATTTTAGGTTGTTGTGGATAGCTTTCGTCTAAGGTTCTAACATAAGTGCTCCTGTTTAGTCGTTTGGAGGCTACGTTTTATCTTAGTATGTATGTAGTTCCCAGTTTGTATGGTACAAGTTTTATTGAGATTTTTGATTTAGAGCGAGAATAACGCGCCAAGCAGGAGTCATTACGTGAAAAAAATTTTTCAGCCTACCTTAGAAGTTTTAACTTATAAACCCAGGTTGGAATATTCAAATTCTGTAACCGTCCTTTTCGCCAAAACTTCTCGTTTCAATATATGGAACACCATGCCAACCTTAAACGATTCCCAAGTTAAAAATAACATTGAATACGAGTAAATGAAAAAGCGAGTAAACAACAACAAAACTGTAATTTTATACGAAACCGCAAAGGCGCAAAAGTCTTAAAACGCCAGGCAATTAAGTGCACGTCAATAGAAGAAGGCGGCGGCTGAACACATTTGCAATGTGTGGAACACTATAAGGTTGCTCTGAACCACAGACCGCAGTGCAAATAAAAATAAAACTCTAATAAAAGACGATATTACATTTCCGTTAATGCACATACACATACAGACTACGTGCACCGGCACGAAAATAGCTTTGTTTCATTCACAAAAAGAGGTGCAAAAGTGCGCCAATAAAGTGTGGCTAAAAGCTAACAAAATCTTTGAATCAGGTAGCAGACAGGTTAAAAGCGTTACAAATAATGCGAGGAAGTGTGCAAGGAAACGTCTAAGCCACAGCCTATTAATATCCCGGAGAACATACACATGAATCTACTGCAAGTCGCTAGGAAAATAGAGTTAGCATATGTTGGCCTGACAGTAGACAAACGCGGTGCTCTGCACTGTGGTGTGTTATGTTGAAATATGTGGTTATATTTTTGTATAAAATTAGTATTTTAAATATTTTTATTTTGAAAGTAGAAAATTTTTTCGCAGAATATATTTTTAAAAAAGTCGATAACATTGAGCAAATGCAGAATTTTCAGTTTCCTAAACAAAAGGCAATATTTTTTACATTGCACATCAAGCTACGTCGTCAACAGACTCATTCGGATGTCTGGTCATTGCAATATCGCTGGAAACTGCAAAGCAGTTGAGGAATGGGAACAAGTTATATCTTCATTGGCATCTTAGGTTCCGCTCCTGTTCGACTGCTTACCCATTAGCCTAAAGTAGAACCCAAGAGATCTACTGAACTACTCGTCATTAGCTAACTCCACCTTATCGCAATACTAGACGTTGTTCTTGGATATTGTCCTACGGGTATTCATTTAGTAAGGCCAGAGATCTTTTCGAACAAAAGTTGTTAAAGTTTTATAGCTGTGGGTAAGGTAGAATATCCAAACACTGTCTCCTCAATCGGAGTCTATTCTGGATAGGTCGGAGTTCAACTTGCTACAGTTCTTGCGGCAACTCGGGCTCCTCGTCTGCAATGGATGGTGGTTTGACTACGGGTATGCCATTCACTGGAAGGGAATGGCGCTCAGTGCTTGTCGGAAATTTGTTGCGTCCGAAGTTTGGTCGGCGTATTGTCTGATGTCGTCGACGTAGGTGAGGAATGACCCTTTGATGTTCCTAAGAGGCGGTTCCGCTCCAAGACCTGTACTTTGGCGATATCGCGGTCGTATGAGGAGTGAAGGAGCACAGACTGTGAAAATCCACACCTAAAATTTTAAGATTTTTGTTCTCTTTCAAGTAAAAAAAACTTGTGAATTGATTTTTATTAATGAAATTTACAAAGATGTTGAAAAGACAGCAGTTTTCCTTCAAATTTTTTTTTTCGTGTGCTTGATGGTAAGAGTATTACATATTTCGCAAATTTTTTTCTAATCAAACCAAAATTTATTTCATTATTAAAAAATACTTTAAATCTAATATTTTTTATGTAATTTAATTTAGTTTATTTATTTTTTGCTTATTTCTACTTCATTTATTTATTTTTTTTTTTACTCTTGCATTATATTTTTTAGTATTTCGAAATTAGAGTTTTATTGTAGAATATTTTATTTTGCCCTTAATATAGTAATATTTTTTTTTTTACAAAAAATAAATTTTTTTTTAGTTAATTTCAATTATTTGCTATTTTACCAATCACAGCCCACTGTGCAACACTTCACATAGTAGCTTGTCATTCGCCAGCTAGTGTAGTTCGCTTGTTTTGCTGCATAAGTACGAGTATTTGACTGCTTAAGTGGCAAGTACACACGAGTAATTTATTAGTCTGGCTTATAGAGTCGCATGCCGAAGCGCTAAAGCACTGGAGTAGCATAGCAGCTAAGCAATGCGCCGCTGCAAGCGAGTGAGACTTTTGTTTGCCAAAGGAAATAAATCTAAACAAACTGGCAGAGTGAGCGAGAGGCGGCAACAAAGCAACAGAAGAAGAAGTAATGCTGGACGGGGGCGGGAACTGCCAGCTACAGCAGAGTACTCCAAGTGTATGTGTGGCTAAAGTGGCACTGACTTGTGAGAAGCGAGCGCTACTTCGCTTGTAACAACAAAAAGTCAAATGCCAAGCGCCAAACATGCAAATAACCGCCAACGAAAATCCTTTGTTCCATTCGCTTTTCTGCACCGCTTTGCCGCTGCTCTTGAGCTGTGAAACTTTGCACATGTTACATAAGCACTTGGGGCGCCAAAAAAGGAAATTAACAAAACGGCAAATATGCAAAAGAGATGCGAGGAATTCGAGAGCAAAAACAGAACGCTATAAAGTATGTAAAAAAATTAAAAAAAAAAAAATTATTAAAAAAGAATAAAAAAGAAATAACAAATATCTAAAAAAGTGCAAAAAGTCTGAATGTGAGAATAAATTTGAGCGCTATAAATTCGCCAGCTAATTTTAGTTTCGCGCTTTGGCGTGTTACTCGCTCACTTGGCGTGCAATCGCGCCACAAATTAAGCCGCAGCTGAGGCGTTGAAGAATGAGTTTAAATAAAGTCTGAGAAAAAGTTCAACTTTTTTGGCAATTTCCACAATCTGTTTGCTGCAAAAGATATATGCAAATGTGACTGCCCCGGCCAGCACGCCAGCAACAGCAGCAGCAGCAACAACTCAGCTGACTGGTGTGTGTGTATGCGTATGTACTCTAAGTGCCAGTCAAACGGAAGCTGATTATTGCACAAGCAACTTTCTTAAAGCTCGCTTGCATAATCGTGTTAGTCAGCCCAGATATTTGTATGTGTACATATGTGCAATTGTGAGTAATACGCCATTATTGCCATATTACAGCAACAAATTCTAAATACAGTAGCACTAATACTGCTAGCGGTAAGTGACCGCTTCACAGACATTTTAACAGAACATTGTTCTAGAAAAACACACATGAATTTAAAATAAATATAATTAGAAGTTTTGCCATAATTATAGTGTGGCCTTTAAACCGATGCAAAATGAATAATGCAAATTCATAGCGCAAAAAAATAATAATAAATAAATAGAAAGCATGTATGGTAATGAGCTTAATACAGCTGCAAACTGGTTTGAACTAAATTAAAATAAGGTTTGATATCACTCACACAATAATTATACAAATAATGGTAACAATTATGGGGTTAGTAATTTAGTAAAAAGGGGTCAGAAATTTATTATTTTTGTTATATTCCATTCAAACTCGTTTAAAAAAAGGTGATATATCAGGCTACTAGGGAGCAACGTTCTACCAAAACAGCTCAACCACCTTCTTGAGCTTCTTCAGTTTTAAATAGATTAAAATAGATTAAAGATCTGAATACTAATTGTTAGGCTTTACCAAGCAGACCTAATAAATAAAGAAATTTTGAAAAAAAAAAAAATATATATATTCCATTCAAAGACTCGCTTCAGAGTAAACTCCTAATCTGACTACATTTTCTATTTTGCACCTGAAAACGTATTTGAGTGGCTATATCCGTTTTTCGCAAACTTATGAAGGAAAAACGATTAAAAGAAACCACTCATATTCAAACAAAGTTTGAATTTTGGTTAAAAAACGGTTATTTATTAGTTAAAAAACGGTTATTTATTAGTTGTATTTAACAGCAGAAACTGAAAATGTTATGCTAAATACATACAGATATACAGTGTGCGACAAAACTAAAGCACGGAATCTACCTTGTCGGTATTTAACTGAATAAAATCATAAAGTAGGTATTAAATGATTTTATTTTTATTTTTATAACTAGTTCATTCATTCTTCTTCTTGAATTACTAAAAATTAAACAAATTAAGTTATTAAAAAAAATATATAATACCACACATGAAGAACTCCAAAAATCTGGTGCGACAAAACTAAAGCACATAACTAAGAATTCACATTAATTGCACATTAATTTTTTGTTTAATGGTTTTTAATGATCAGAAAATGTTGAATATGTCTAGTTATTAGTTAAATAGGAAAATATTAGTGCATATTCAGTTTCAATTCGTTATTCAATGCGGTTGGTTGTATATTAAAGTAAAGGGTATATTAATGGCTCAAAATAAGTATTCTGCTCATTTTAGAGAAAAAATTGTTAAGGATTTTAAGAAAAGAGAATCGGTTATGACTATTGCAAAAAAGGTTGGAGTAAATCATATTTTGTTTCCCGAACATTAAGCCGATTTAGCAAATCAGGCTCTTTAGTTACAATGCATAGTAGTGAAAGGCCGAGGAAAACAACCGAACCAGAAGAGAAGGCAGTCATTCGGGCAATAAAAAATTACCCGTTTATATCTGCAACATCAACTGTAAGACAATTACGGTTAAATATATTACAGAGATCCATACAACGTTGAGCTGTCCATGGGGGATTTTAATGCTACCTGTAGCAAGTTAGTGCAAAAAAGCCATATATTTCTTTAAAGAACAGACTGGCGCTACTGAAATTTGCGAAGATGCACATCAATTGGACGATTACAAAATGGCGAACTGTACTTTTTTCTGACAAATCTAAGTTTAATATAAAAGATTCAGATGGGTTGAAGCTAATAGGCAAAACGAAAGCACAACGCTTAAATTCACGTTAAATAACAGGCACAGTGAAACACCGTGGAGGTAATGTGCTAGTGTGGGGTTATGTTTCAGCGCATGGAATAGGACCAATTCATCACATAAATAGTATAATGGACAAATTTAAGTATAAAAATTTTTTGGAATATTTTGCTGTGGCATGCTGCAGAAGAAATGCCTTTAAATTGGAGTTATCAACATGACAACGACCAGAAACACGCTGCTATTTGTGTAAAATAGTGGTTTGATGTAAACAGTATTGAAGTTTTGAAGAGACCCGCCCAATCACCAGATCTCAATCCCATAGAGAACCAATGGAAAACTGTGGTTCGAAAAATCATACCTGAGAATTGTAAAAATAGGGCCGCTTTATTCATACAATTTAAGGAAGCATGGAAAAGCTTTTCCTGGGACAAGTTAAATAAATTAATTGTGTCCATGCCTCGTCAATGTGTAGCTGTATTAAAAAATTAGGGATACGCAACCAAATATTGAAAGACATAAATTTTTCAATCATAAAACTATTTCGTGCTTTAGTTTTGTCGCACCAGATTTTTGGAAATTTTCATATATGGAATTTTATATATTTTTTTAATAAGTTAATTTGTTTAATTTTTACTAGTTCAAGAAGAAGAATGAATGAACTAATTATAAAAATAAAAATAAAATCATTTAATACCTACTTTATGATTTTATTCAGTTAAATACCGGCAAGGTAAATTCCGTGCTTTAGTTTTGTCGCACACTGTATGTATGTATGTCATCGTTAGCAATAAAAAAGAACTCAATTTCCATGCTTTTGATGATACGTTGTTTTGCATTTTAGGTGACGAATAACAGAATTTAATTTACTTTAATAGTCGGTGTTTCAGTTTGAAAAAAACATAAAATAAAATTTGCAGAAGCTTCGCGAAAAGGTGCGAGACCGTGATCAAGGTTTTTCTGCTTACAATTATCTCTAATTAATAACAAAAAAAAAAAAAAAAAATTCATAATAGGATAAATATTTTCAAGTAATGATCGAAAGACTAGTACAAGTTTTTGTTTTTGTCAAAAATATTTTTTTTTGGGAAAATCGATATTAGTTTCAAAAATCTTTATCCTTCGATCTTGATTTAACAAATATAGTATAACTAAGAAGAACGTGCGAAAACTTCAAGTCGATCAGTTCAACCGTTTCGTTTTTGCTTACCAATTTTGTAAACGGTCTTTCGAGATCTATTTTTCGAAATTCACAAGTGAATAACCCTTTAAATTTAACTTTTTAAAACATATAGATATTATATATACACAATCCTTCGCTATTTCGAAGAAAATCAGTATTCGGATATAATTTCCGGTGACTGCTTGTACACATATTTGTACCAACTAACAATATGTTGTAGCAAAAAAACATCCGGAAATTATAATTAAATTTCCCGGGTAATTAATATTTCAAAAAAATGTATATTACTAAGTTTACCCCAGTAGTGTGTTGCGATTTTTACTATGGATAAAAATGTCGAACGAAGAACTTGTCTCAATTTTTGTATTTCTAACCAAATTTCGTGTGCGGAATCGTTGCGAATGTTAACAAAGGCTGGTGATTTAGTTTTATCAAAAATACTGGTCTACGAGTGGTACAAAGCCTTCAAAGACGGTCGAGAGATCTTTGAAGATATTTCTCGTTCTGGACGATCTTCGACCTCTCCAATAGATGAAAATATTAAAAAGGTGAAGGATATGATGATTAATAATCGTTAGGAATATGGGAAAGAGGAAATGATATTGGTGGACATTTTGAGTATGAAACGCGTTCTTTCTGCATTTTTTTTTTTAAAGGGAGTACCATAAACAGATCTTTTTTGACATGCTTGATTATGCGAATCCCGATCCCATTCATGCAGCGCATAACAACTGCCGATGAGACAAAGGTTTATAGTATGATATGCAAACAAGTCAACAATCGTCGTAATGGAACCCGTTTTCAGTTCATCGAAGAGATAAAACAAAATTCGATGGAGCTGAAGGCCATCTTTAAAAGTGCTTATGAAAAGTGTTTCGAGGACTGGAAAAAACGTTGGCAGAAGTTTATACATCTGGTGAGGATTACTCTGATGGCGACAATGGTCACATGGCAGTGCGAGAAAAGTATAATCCGTCATAATTTTTTGTAGGTGGGGATGACGGATGTTTAGACCATTGTTAATAATTTTTGAAAAATAAAAAAAAGAAATTCACAGTTGTGTGAAACTAATCGGAAACGAAAGATAAAAATTACAAACATTAAGAATAAAACAATTCTTAAACGATTTCAGGTCGTGAATAGGAAAGGTAAGAACTTAGCGGAATTTGCAAGGCTCATGAATGACTTTCTTAAATTTCGGCTTGGTTTTTTGTTGAACACTCAAACAAGTCTGGATATATCTATCAGTTTATCATCTCCAGCTAGGCAGAAAAATATCCGGTTAATATAAAACGATTTTCTAATTATTTTTTTTAAAGGGTGATTCATTTCGAGGCTCCCTACTTTTTTAAAAACAAAGCACAGAAACTTCAAATTTTATTGGGGAATCTTTCTTATCATTCGGAATAACATTCTTTGGCTGGGCAGCCGCACATTTCCAATTAATGGACCGGACATTCCAGGTGCATGCCCTTAAATCATAGGCCTTACTATGTTTGCTGCGGTCGTCATCAAAAGGGGGTCTCTTATTCGAGGCTACATGGCTGGTCCCAAACCCAGCGCACAACACTGGGGAGGTATGGTTCGCCTTCTCATTTGAGCTCGCCTTCAAACGGATGTTCGTTGGCTACCCAGAAGATACTTGGTCTAAGACCGGAAGGCGTGAGCTGCTTGAGCCATATGTAAAAGAGTCGTTTCTGATCACTCCCAAGTGAATAGCAATCAGAGAACTTTCCCCACTTGCGTGGACTTCTACACATGACTCCATCCACCTTTAGTTCTTGCACAATTTGTATTTTTTACGCTTTCAATTTAAGATCATATGATTCGATTGACTTAGAATGCTAATTATGGTTATGTAAAGTGGCCAGACCAATACTATACTCCAAGCTGATTTTTAATACTTACTATCTATTTATAAGTATCTTTTAAGTAAAGACTGCACATGTTTTGAATAAATATTTCCTTAAGCGAGTTTATCACACACATTTTTACAACTGACCTTCATGTTGCCAATTATAATAAACCGATATGACATACGTAAAATATCTGCTAAAAATATATCTGTTGCTACTCAGTTACTCAATTCACTCAAGATCACTTTTTTGTATTTGTTAGTCATTGTTGCTTCATCTGCCCTCATTTTACTTTACAAGTTAATTGTTTACAGGTAATTTACATTTTATGTCAATCTTGTGTTAGAAAGCGCTTTGTTCACTGACAGCTGTCACTCTTATCTGGAATTTATTTCCCTCATTACAACAAATGAAACTCAGCGCCTATTTATTTAGATATTTAGTAAATTGTATTAATGCGGAACAGTTTCCATTCCTCGTTTGCCGAAAATATAAAACAAAAGCTCACATTACGCAATGTCAACGTAAATGGGTGAATGCTTGCCAAGTTAATGTTTAAATTACTTTCGGAAATGATGCGTGATTACTTTGTTGAATATTAACTGAGTGCCTTAGTGTTAGTATTGTTTATGTTCTGCTTTTGTATTTTTGGTTTGTTAGTAATTTACTGTTATGAATAGTCACTTGCTTAAGTATGTCAAGTATGGAAATGATTAACATATCAGCTGTTCTTTTATATGTAATTTTTAAAAGAAATGTATTTAATTATTTGCAAAAGTATTTTTCAATTAAAATAATTTTGAAAAATTAATAATACTTTGTGATTTTTTTCAAAACCTTTACAATTTTGAGATAAATCTGCAATTTTCAGAAATATTTATAATGTCAAAAGGTTTGATATTACAATTTTAAGATTTTATATATGTATTTCTATTGTTTGTTTGCATATTGTAATACATTTTTTTTTATTTAAATTTTTTTTGTATATTTTCAGGTGAGTTTTTCAAGAACTAATTGACTTACTATTCAAATATGAAAAATAAATAATAATTTTTCTGAGTGAGTATTGGTTTGATAAACTGAGCAAATATTGAAAACGTTGCTCTAGATCTTAGTTCTAGTGGTTGAGCTCTAAGGCTGAAAACTTAGTGAATAATACTGTAAGCAGAAAATAGTAAGACTTTTTAATTTAAATCGTGCGAAAACTCATTCTTGGAATTATTGTTTTTCTTAGGTTGATATGATTGGCAGTGAAATCTTCTGAATTTTCAAAATGTCACATCAAAATAATCACTAGTGCTTAGTACACGCTTGTCTTTCTGAAGTAAAGGGTGGTCCATTTCAAGGTTCCTTACATTTTTAAAGAAAAAAGATAAAAACTTCAAGTTTAATGAAGAATGTTTATTATAATTCCAAAGAACATTCTTCGATATTTATTTTTTGAAGATTATCTCTTTTCAATTTTGGCCGCGGCTACGTCTCAGATGATCCATCCGTTGAGTCCAATTTTCTATGAATAGGTCGAGCACTTTGACTGTTAACTGACGAATGACACACCTGATGTTTTGCTTCAATGCCTGGATCGAAGCGGGAAACTGTTCGCATACACACTCCAGACTTTACATATCTCCACAGGAAAAGTCGAACGATGTCATAAAACACGATCTTAGTGGCCAATCGACCGGCCAAAAACGTGAAATTAACTGCCCACCGAAGTGTTCTCTTAATAAATCCATTCATTGGTACGATGGGTGGGAAGTGGCACCGTCTTGTTGAAACCAAATGTCGCCAAGATCACGAGCTTCAATTTCAGGCATCAAATAGCCGGTTATCATGGAGCGATAACTGCCATCATTGATCATTATGTATTTCCCGGCATAATTTTTGAAGAAATATGGACCAATGATTCCCCTTACCCACAAACCACACCAAACCGATTTTTTTTCTGGATGCAATGGCAGCTCTCTTGAACCTCTTCAGTTTGTTCTTCGTTCCAAATGCGGTAATGTTGCTTGTTTACATACTCATTGAGCCAGAAATGGGCCTCATCTTCTTGGAACTTTTTAAGAGCCCACAGAGCGAAGCGATGTAGGCTTAGGCAGGTCGACAAACTGTCAAGCTGTATTTTGTACGCTCAATTTAAGATCTTGACGTAAAATGCTCCAAGTCGTTCCATATATTGAACCGAGCTGCTGTGAACGACGCCGACTTTCCGTGATATAATACCACAGCAGACCTGCATTATAAGCAGTCCAGCGAGATTCCGTTTTTTTTTATATTTTAACCCATCCTTACCTGTTGTGCCTAGCGGTGTCTACGCCAATAAAAAAGAAGATTTTATCATTCTATATGAGTAAATAAACTTAACTCTGACTTTTAAAAAATTTAGTTGTAGAACGTCAAAGCACCACTTAAGTTTCAGTGGTCATTATTCTATTGCAGGCATTAAAACGTTGGGATTTTTACAACTAAATAAGTATTATATAAGCCATTTTGCTTTTGCATGAATAATATGCGCTTGTTCGTTGATTGACAGCAGCTGTTAAGAAAGAGATGATTACACCCCATAACGATGTGAAATATAGCCACTTAATCTCTGACAGCAATCATACCTCCATTCAGCGCGCACACGAACTTAACTGTGCTTGGAAATATGGCAGAACTTTTACAGAAAGTTGTTACAGATGCATACATTAAATATGAGTAAAACGATATTTGTTTTGAAAGAGTTTACGTTGCCTCAACTAATACACAAGTGCTGTAGTGAAAATTTAAGTGACTGGAAGGGATTTTGTTCAGTTTTGGAGGCGAGTTAATGCGAGATTTTCGAGCAGTACTTAGAGGATCTCAAAATTAATCTAAAATGTGATGCTAGTATTAGATGATATGATAATATGGAGGTCTAATGTTCGAGTGAAAAGAAGCTCTATACTGAAAAGTATGTTTTTGACTGCATGCTACTAAAGTTTCGTTTCCAAAAATGTATTATATCAGCCAGTTTTTTTTTTGTATTTCGAATTTCTTTAATCGAAGTCCGATGCGTGTTCGTTTCACAAGTCGCTAAGTATTGGAAATAAATTTTTCTTCGACTAAGCTGCAATAAGAGTTGCATTGGTGATGTAAAAAAAGTCGGAAAGTGACCGAAACTTCTTCGGTTGAGAATGGACTTTACTAACATAAGAAAATCCGATGTATAGTAATATGCTCTATCCATCACAGGTCTCCACAAGCTGTGTCAGTCCTCAACATTTTTTTGAAGTTCGTCATTTTTGAATCTCTGGTATGCTCTCATAACTTTTCAATGTCTTTTCCTAGCGATGTGGTGTTCTATTCAGGTACTTAACCTGACTTAGCCTAAATTTCAATATCGAAGTACCTTTGTTTTTTTCAATTTTAATTATTTTGTTTAGCTTTCAGGTGAATAATAACTTTCTGAGTTTGAAAAGCGTATATAAAGCCTCCATTTGTTTTCTTTTCATTCGCCTACATGTCGTTTATGGTCCAGATCTTACTCAACCTCAAAATCTATTAAATTTGATCTCATATAACCTCAAAATCATCTATTAAATTTCGACTAATCTGCGAGCGATTAATTTAAAGATGAAAAAGTGCTTTGAATACGAAGATAGAAATCCGAAGCGGACTAGTTACGAAATCAGCTAAAAAATAACTAGTCCGGAACTAGTATGTTTTCTTGAGCAGCACTGTCTACAAAACTACCGCTATAAATATTTGCATATCTACTAGATACATGTATCTGCTAGCACCTTTGCATCGACTGAATGCTGCTCATTTGTATTCAACCGCTATTTGCATACTGCATTTGTTTACCGTTACATTTGATGCCTTCAGATAAACGTGCAATCAAACACAGTTCGCTGCAAAAAATACGCATACATCTGTGTGAATTATATATACGCTCGTATTCGCAGTTAACATATACATTTGAATAATTCTAATGTCTCATGCACGCTTCCATGTGAGTACACATAACTGTACATCAATAATCAACGCTAATTGGCCGCTTATGTCTACAGTTTGTATACTTGTATATTTTCCATATCCACATATTTACTTTTTTGTGTTTGCGCCCGACTGTTTGCAAGCCTTTCTAAGTACTCACACACACTCACACCCATGCACACACACATATTGTGGGAAAAATGCAAAATTATTTGCGCTGCTCACTATTTGCTCGCTGCCATTTAATACGCAATGCAAACACAAGTGGGCATAAAATTTAAAACAACTCATCGACGGCAAGCAAGTGGCACCAAAGAACAATGCTCTTGCTTTATACTCATACCATATACGTATGTACATACGTATGCACCATATTTATAGAGGTGTGTAGGTGAGGTTGTTTTTATATGTGCAATTTTTGTGAAATAAAAATATTTTAAAAGCTTGTATTGTTTTGAGTTGTGAGTTGTCGGCTTTTGTCGGAACCGCCGATATCAGACCTCTACAGCATCTAGCTGCCATGCAAACTGACCTATAAAAATAAAGTGATTGTATGGAAAACTTTTTTATTTGACTATATAACTTCATAAAAATTGGTATAGATTATTGTTCAAGGTAAAGTTACAAACCCCGAAAAAATTTTTCAAATCCGACCACTATAGCATATAGCTGCCATACAAACTACAAATCGAAACGTAGTACTTGTATGGCAAACTTTTTTAGGTGACAATATATCTTCACGAAATTCGGTATAAATTATTCTTTAAGGCAAAGTTACAATCTCCGAAAAAATTTTTCAAATCCGACCACTATAGCGTATAGCTGCCATACAAACTGACCTATCAAAATCAAGTTCTTGTATGGCAAACTTTTTTAGGTGACAATATATCTTCACGAAATTCGGCATAAATTATTCTTTAAGGCAAAGTTACAATCTGCGAAAAAAATTTTCAAATCGGACCACTATAGCATATAGCTGCCATACAAATTTACCTATCTACACGAAGTGCTTGTATACAAACTTTTTATGTGACAATATGTCTTAACGAAAACCGGTATAGATTATTGCCCAAGGCAAAGCTACAATCTCCGAAAAAAAAATTCAAATCGGACTTCTATATCATATAGCTGCCATACAAACTGACCTATCAAAATCAAGTTCTTGTATGGCAAACTCTTTATTTGACAATATATCTTCGCTAAATTTGGCATAGATTATTGTTGAAGCTATCAAATTTCTTTTTTTTAAATACATACTTACATACACATATATTTTTTACTCCACTTGTGTTCTAAATTATCAATAAACTCTCCCCTAGTACTACTATGTAGTTTAGTAGAAATACCCACTTCCACACCCACACATACATATAAGTATACCAAATAATGGACCATTTATATTGTTCAGCTAACTGCCATTCAGCATTCGCTTTCACTCAAGCAGTCAAATTTATTTATTAGATTTTTTTTATTACCCGCTTACTCGCTTCACTAGCGTTGAATTGATTTATTCGCGCCAGGTCATAGGTTAATAACGAGCCATAAGTGCTAATAATAATACATAATCGCTTGCATGATTCTTATCAAATGCAATAAACACATGTGTATACTTACATACAGAATATGGGTTAAGTGCGTGCGAAATTGTAGTCAGAAATCAGTTGCCGAAATATTTTTACGTGAAATTATTATAGAGTGAAGCACTGTTCTGTCTACGGCATGAAAAGAAAATGGTGGAAGCCGAGTTCGTGGCGCTGTGAACAGCACATAAATCGATAAGAATTTATAGAGGAATGTAAGTGAGTTTTCTCATTACACTTCTCTTTTGGTTTTGCTGAAAAGAAACATATGCGTTCACCAATTGGGTATACTTTTTGAACTATATTTTCAGTGGAAATCGAAAGCTACTTCCTTCATTTTCATTGTGGAAGATTGTTACGAATGGCAAGCGAAAGCCTTTTTATTGCTCACTGGTGGAATATCACTTCAATATATTTTTCTTTTTTTATTAATTTCGAACACAATTGTAAATATTCAAGCTAACTGTGATAAAAAAACTTTTTTAGGTTATGGAAGTATAAGCGTTAGTTACCAGCATCTGGCGCTATTGACATTTATTTTTAATGGGATGGTGTTAAAAAAAAAAAAATTAAAGGGATCAAACAATACCTAAGAGATATACTATCATATGTTAGATAGTGTTATTTTATATGAGCCTACCTTTGCTGACCTTTCTTATATGTGAAAGTACGCTTCACTCTCAACAATCTGTCAATAGGTGTTATTTTTTAAGCTGTTGATTATTGAGCTGAAACTCTAGGACTTCTTTCAAATTAAATTTCCTGTTTTAAAATATGCATTGTTGGCAGCAACCCATGCTTTTTTAGTATTTCTCTTTGTGCAGCTTTTTATGACATATGCATTTGTTGACTGAACTTTTCTTTCTGTGATTTTTCGATATGTATTATATAACCGCAGAAGATTCGTTTCAGCAATTAAAGGGAGATCCATTTCAAGGTTCCCTACAAAACACAGAAATTTCAAACATAATGGAGAATGTTTACTATCATCCAAAAGAAAAAAAAAAACACATTCCTTGGTATTCATTTTTTGAAGATTGTCTCTTTCAAATGTTGGCCACGGCTATGGGTCAGATGGTCCATCCGTTGACGCCAATTTTCTATGACACGTTCGAATATTTCGTCTAGTAACTGGCAAATGACACACATGCTGTTGGTTCAAAGTTTGAATCAAAGCAGGAATTTCCGCATAGACCTTAGATATATCTACAGGATATCGCATAATCTTGGTGGCCAATCGACCAGCCCAAAACGTTCTCCCAATAAATCCATTGATTGATGCGTCTCGTTGAAACCAAATATCGCCGAGATTACGAGCTTCAATTTCACGCATCAAATAGTCGGTTAACATGGCGCGATAACGACCACCATTGACGGTTACGTTCTCACCGGCATCATTTGTGAAAAAATATGTACGGATGATCCCACCGGCCCACAAAACAGCACCAAACCGTTGATTTTACTTGATGAAATGGCAGCTCTTGAATCTTCAGGTTGTTCTTCGTTGCAAATGTGGCAAGTTTGATTGTTTACATATCCACTGAGCCAGAAATGGGTCGCTTCGTTGAACAAAAATTTGGCTCAAAAACGTCGGGTCTTCTTGGATATTTTTAAAAGCCCGTGGAGGGACGCGATTTCGCTTGTGAAGGTCGAGTGGCTTCAGTTTTTACACAAACTGCATTTTGTATGCTTTGAAATCAAGATCTCGACGTAAAGAGCGCCAAGTCGTTCCATACGTCAGTCCGAGTTGCTGCGAACGGCGACGAACCGACTCTCCACGGTCTTCGTATACACTGAGAGCTACAGCTGCTATGTTTTTTTCACTGTGAGCTGGACAAGGGTGAATATTTTCCAATAATGAACGCTGGGTCACAAGATGGGTGATTGTGTTGCGAATAGTACGCTCAGTAGGCCGATAATGTTATTGAAGTTTCATAATAAAGTTGAACGATTTGTAAACGTTGTTCAGGCGAAAGTCTTTCCATGATGAAACGTCAAACAGTACTGAACAAAATTAATATGACAGCTTGCCACGACTCACGGGTAATCTGTCAAAACAAGGCTATTGAAAAAAGTACCTCTACTTGGTTCATTCGTTATCATTATCATATAAGAGAGTAACTCCCAAAAAGTACATAATTGATTCATCTCATCGCAATCACGGTTAAATAGGGGCGCCTGTTACAAGAATCAACTGCGATCTCTCTGGAAAAGCGTAGAACACTTCTATATATTGATCGTAAAAACCGTCAGAATTCAAAAAAGCGCTTTGAGTCTAGCACTTATTTGCTGATTTGGCTTACATCAGTTTCAGTTATCTCTATTGGTGCGCCTAAACTATGAGTGTCGAGATGTTTCAATCTAATTTTTCAAAAGATGGATAAGTGTCTCATTATATTTCAACTTCTTCCATACAACTTTGAAATTTTTAATCTAATTTATTTCAGTCAAATTTTAAGCCTTATCAGCCATCGATGGCTATGACGGTGTGGAGTACGAACTCTTACGTTAGCGACAAGACGAACCTTGCCTAAAGCTAGTAGTGGTAGTAGCAAACAGTGGATCTGTAGTCGTACAGTAGCTCGTCATCGACCAATGCCTGGCAAGCTTACAAGAGGTCCAGTGCTGAAATGCAGGCGCACAACGTGTATCCAGCTAGTTCCCACTGCGATGTAAGTGGGGCAAGTCCTCGAGTTTAACATCTTTAAGTTTTTGTTAACCTCAAAAGCTCAAATCGGAAAGTGGAGGTAGTGTGGTAAAGATGAGAATGTTTCCATTTATTTTCCAGTGAGAAACATATTGCCATTCCTGAAGTGCAACATATAATTCATCGTACTGCCCGCTGTCTATTAGGCAAACCGGTTACACTTTCATAATAGTCATACATTTTTTTCGAATTCTGTATTAAAAACTGATGACTTATTAGAAAAGGAGGAAGCTAGAAGCTCTTTTGAATGTCTGGTAACTAAATACAATCCAAAATACAGGGAACCGAGGTCATAGGTATATAGGCGTAAATGTGGAACCCACAAGGCAGCAGGACGCCTGGAAAAGCACGCTTGAAAAGAAAAACTTGAGACAGTAAAGAGAAAAATCAAAAATATCGGAATCAATGGAGATATTTTTTTGCGGGCCCTGTGCTCCTCAAGGAGTCAGAAGAACTAAGAAAAAGAAGAAATTAGGCTTCCGCCGTATAATCCTCTTAATTTTGATAATAATTACTAAAAATATAAAATTTTAGTTTCCCTAAACTATTCCACAGAGCATTTTCTTCTCCGGTTACAATAGCGGCTTCGTGTCAATAATTGTTTAAACTACGGTTTAAATTTGCTATAATTACAATCTACAAATATTTAAATTACATCCGGCTGCGCAACAATTCATGCCAACACATTCGACCCCCACCCCAAATCCCGCATAAATCTTGCCGCTCAGCCAAGCAACAATTCGCTTAACTGTACTTACACAATGAAAGGAAGAAAGTACAAAAAGTCAAGTGTGCCAAACACAGCGGATATTGTTAAACCATCAGCCGGGAAATGACATTCTGCTGAAATCTCTGAAACGCTTCCTACGACATGCGGCAGCAAAACTTCCATAGAGGCGTCGGTGAAGCAGCGCTCGAGAGAACGGCAGGGTCGGACGGCAGTCAGCCGCTTAGCAACCGACAATCAGCTAGGCGGCTTTTGTAATCAGCGCGTGCACTCTAACGTGTGCAGTCAAGCGACTTGCCGCTGCTGCTGCTTGAGTTTGAGAAGAAGCCCTGTAAGTAAAGGAGTAATGCTTGAATAGTTCGCTAGATTGTAATGAATACCAGTACTTATTTTGCGATGAAAGTTGTCATCATCTACGACAAAGCACAACAGCAAAACAACAACGAAACACAAAATAGTGAAAACAACAACGAAACACAAAACAGCGACAACAACAACGATACGCAAAATAGCGACAACAACAACGATACACGAAATAGCGACAACAATGACAATAGCAACAACAAATCACTTCAACTATCGAAGGATAATGATGTCGGTGCCGAAGCATGCAGCACACACACACGTAGATACCTGTTAAGAGTTTTGTGGTTTACAGCATGCGTTGTTGTTCTTGTTGCTTGCTTATCGCTGTTGTTGCTTAGAGAGCTTTATAGATTTTCTAGTGGATTTTCAACTTCAAATTGCATTGTTGCCCCATCGAGTGCATTGTCGCTTTGTTGTACATCTGTCCGTCTCTCTGTCTGTCGGTCCGTTTGTCTGTCCGCCCTCGCCGGTATTGAGTGCGTCTTCGTTTCCTGGCGAATATTTCACTTTTAGCTGACACTAATGTCGTTGCTGTCGATTTTCAGCTAAAGCTGCTGCTATTGTTCCCCGCCCGGTTGCTGAGCGTCTGTGGATCTAGCTTATTGCTCGCAAGTTGATAGTTTTTGCGTACACAGTTTGTTGTTGCTTTGCTTATATTTTTCGCCCGGCTTGTTGCTTTTGTGCAGTTGAAAATGTCGATTGAATTTCTCGTCATTTGTTTGTTGGAATAATCAGTGCTCGATACCGGAAAGTATTCAATTTCCGCTTGCTCTGTCAGCAAGTAAGTAAACGCGGTGGAAGTTGGTTATGCGGAGCAAAGGTGTGTGGTGTCAAAGTGTTTATATTATATACGGTGTATCCGACAGCATTAGGGTAGGGTTGCTTGTTCTCCATTATAGTAAACAATTTTTAATGGGAAAAATGCTTCAAAAATAAGGTTTAGATTTTTTTCCAAAATATAGTTCTAAGTTAAAAAAATGGTTTTGTAGAAAAATACGTATTTATAAATGTTGTAGTATCCTTTTTAGCTACCCAGCAGAATATTTCTTATGTAATTTAGTCTACCTCATGTTCACTTGTATCCCTAAAGGGGTTATATCCACTTGTAAATTCGAAAAAATTTGTTTTTTTTTGTTAATTTTTTCTAGAGAGGCTTTTTATTGAATATACAAGTATACATAAAATATACGAACATTTAGCGAATTTAACATATTCTAAAAATTAATATTTTATTAATAAAAATATTGGGTTCTGTCGTTCCTGTAGAAGATCTCCTGAAAGTCCTCCACAAAAAGGTGTTTGGCGGTGAAAAAGATATCCTTGATTCAAATTATCTGAAATAAAAAAAAAAACAAAAGAAAAACAAAAAAAAAAATGCAGGTAATGATTGAAGAAATAATTAAAATTTTGATTTTATAAAAAATGGCGGCTTCCTTCGATCATTACCTGACAAAAGTAGCTAAGAAGATCCTGTGAAGATTTCATTTCAATTGGTCAAGCCGTTTCGGGGAAATATTCCACACCGATTTTGAAAACATTGTTTCGAGAAAAACGCATTTAAAGCACAGTTGCTACTCCGGGTTATAGTTCCGCTTACTGTCAAACGCTCGGAGACGTCTTTACAAATACGTTCAGTACTCGGAAACTATTTACTGGATGACTTTGAAATTTACAGATAATATTGTCGAATATCACATAGTTTCTACCCAAAAGGTTAAAAGGCTAAAGGAAAAAAAGTAGTTTTCAATGATGAAGATCACAGTTTGTGCTGGATTCTTGTAGATATTTAATGCACAGAAAACGTCAACTTCTGTTGCATCGAAGTTAGAATACCCTCCGCAAATAAAAAATTAAGACATGATCGGTCTGTTGGTATGGCAGCTATATGCTATTGGCGGTTCCGGTCAGACCAATTATTTCGATTATTGTAGCCTTGCCTGGGGCAATAATCTATGGCAAATGTTCTAAAGATATATTCTCAAATAAAAAGTTTGTTTGCTATCTATAGATTATATTGCTCCGATCTGAACAATTAATTCGTAAATTATAGCGTTCGTGAAGATATGTCGTATATATATAGACATCCAGGCCGATATGCATAGCTAGCATAAGTCATTTCAGCTCGTTATGCTGATCTTTAATTTTTCATAGAATTCCTGTCGCTGATGAAGAGTAAAAGTATCTACGATGTGCTTAGGAAAAAACTGTATCTCACTGGAGTTATGTTTTTGTTTTTTAAAGAAAATATCTTCAAAAATTCAATAGCTTCTCGATATGAAAATAAATAAATATTTTTATTTACTATGATCTCTATTATTTTTTTCTTTGTACATATGTGAGACGTCCTCAATTTAATTTAGCGCTGAAATGTAGGCAACATTTTTTGATGAACCCGTTTTGAAAGTTCCATAATCAGCAAGATTAAAATAAACAGAATAAATACTGGAATATTGCATAATTTTCGGCGCAAAGCATTTTAAGCCCGCTTTTTTTACAGTGAACAAAATTTTTTTACTATATTGAATGGGCTTTAAGCTGCAATTCGAACGCATTCGAGCTTGCCAAAATGCAGTCTAAAAACCTTACTTATACAAACCCTAAATTATCGAGATTTTATTCGTTAGAAATCTAACTTTTTGACGTTTAAGAGGGTTTTCTTGTACAGAAGTCCCGAAGTTTTTTGTCGCAATTGATATAAAAAAGCCTTTGATAATTTTAGTATCAATTTCCTTTATTTATATTTGGAGAGTAGACAAAATGAATTTCCTAGAAAAGAGCAACGGAAAAAGACCGTGTTCGAGTCGTCTTGATTTCTATCCTGGTTGTCATATAAAAAATAAAACAATGGTGGAATTTTTTAATTTTAATTACGAATATCGCTATCTCAAGAAGCTGAAAAACTGAAGTTTTCTTCCATTAAGTGGCGGCTACTCAATACTAAAAGCCGATATATTCACTAATTTGTCGATTTTTTTTTTTTAATATTGTTTGTTGGCTGATTAGAACTTCAGATGTTGTAGCAACTGCATCAAAAGAAGTAGTTTCGAAAAAAATACGTTTAAAATTTTACGTTAAGTCGCCTATTATTGCAGTCGTCCGCTAAATTCTCCAAGACTCTAACGCCACTATAACTTCGGAAATAATTTACATTTTCAGAAATAAATGTATTTAAAAGGGTAATATAAATAAGGTAAAAGGGAGATATTTTCGAATATCTAAACTAACGAATTATGAAAAAAGAATACTCGGTCGATTTGATTTCGGTTTAAACTTCTGGACTTCTCGGGGTATAAACCAATTGGCATAAGTATGGATGTATTGCATATCGTTACCTAAAATGCAAAATAACGTAATATAACTTTTCATAAGTTTACAGACGCAGGAATAACACTATAATAAAAACCACTGATATTGAAACAAAATTTGAGTTTTGGTTACAAAATGGTTACCTAAAGAAAATCCGGTTCTAAAATGGTTCTATATTGGCTATAATTCTGACGGCGATTTTCGATTTTTTTTTATTTGACGCTGTTTTGCATTTTAGGTGACAATGTGTGCCTTATTGTCGACAAAGGAAGTCAATATCTCTACTTTTTGCTTTTATGTTTGCTGATGAGTGCCATTCAGTTAGTTGTGACAATTCAATGTTCAAGAGTCAGCACATTTCTCTGCGCTTGTTGTTATTGTACTTGAAAATGCAGAATTTTGCACTTCAGCAACCACATGCTGGTTTAGCTTCCATATTTATACAATAAGCTAGTGTACTTCCGCTTCAATCCTCCTCAGCTCATATCACCACGACATCGTTAGCAACGATTTCAGTTGCTGCCACTTCCGGTTGGAACTAATGCTTTCGCCACTTATCGTACTTTGCTGAGTCACGGAAAATTTAACTCTGTTCTTTATTTTATTTCCTTGTTTTACTTTCTTTTATTTTTATTTTTTAATCCCTGGTATTCTGACATCTTAAGCTGCGCCGTGACCCCTGAAAAACTACCGCAAATACTTACTTTTCGTTATAAATTTATAATGTTGTCGATGAGATCATCAACTGACAGTTTTTAGCGCTACTTAATTATCAATTTTCCTTGTCACGGTGGCGTAGTATATACTCGTATATTTTCTTCTTTCCGCTTCTTTCTTCTTTGAATTTCTTCATTATGTTTCTCAATTGCTTATATATTTTTTCAATATTTGTGTTTGTGTGTTTCCGCGCTAGTTGGGATTTCTTGACCTCCGCTTTCCTGCATTTACCCTTCTTAGTCACCCTGCCTTCCGCTCTAAAGAATTTCATTACTTCGCCTTGTTGTCGGCTCGCTCTTAACCTAATTCTTATACATCATCAATTCAACGAACAATCTTGTCTATGTTTCCTTATATACTATATATATTAGTTCAGTGTTTTTAGTTTTGCTTTTCCGCTTTATTTATTTAGCGCTTCACCACTCGCCTTTAGACTCCCTTCAATTTGACGAATTGCTGATTGCAATGCTTTCTTATTCATGGTTTTCCTCAGCTTTGCAGGCTTCATCTCTGTCTTTACCTTCCTCTCTCTCTTTCTTCATCTTTCGCTCTCTGCCTGCCTTTCCTGCCATTCTAACCGTCTCATTACGTTCATTTCTGCCTTCGGCCATCAATCATTTGTGTGTTTTGCTGATAAATTGAATAAGTATACAAGATCCTTAAAAAGTTGTTCGACCGTTGTCAAAAAATCTCTTCAAAGTTTTCATTTCTCTCCGCCCCCAAATCAACCTAACTAAATATAGTGTATACCGTTACAGTATGTATCTAGTGTTGGCTCGAATTTTTAGTTTCTTCAATTGTTTCAATAAATGCATCAAAGTTTGTCCGCATGTGTGAATGAATCTGCACTTTTGGCGAGTTCAGTTCATCTCGCGTCCTTTCGTGCCTTCATTTCTCAGCTCCAGCTCCTCATTGGTGCTACAAAATAAAAACAGCTTGCATTCGTGTTATTTTATTTAATAGCTGGGTGTTCGTGAATTGAAAAGCAGCAATAAAAAATTTCTTTATTTCTTGTTCATGATTTTTTTCTTGTTGTATTTTTGCCAATTTCGTGTGGGTTGTAGTGATGCGAACTTTAAAGTGCTTTTGCGGTTGTAGAAAGTATTTTAAATATTATTTCTAAATTAAGTGCTCTTGTAAGAAATATTTATTTTTTTGTTTTGCAAGTTGAGCGTGGAAATTGTTTGCAAATTGTATGGAAATCGCCTTGAAGACTTTGCTGTTTAAAGATTTATAATTTGTGCTCCTGAATTGTTTGAAATATTTTTCAGCTTCTTGAGGGTAAAAATAGAATTTAGAACATTCTTGATCTGAATTTCAACAGACCCGGAAACCGATTTCACTCTAGAGTATAACTTTTGGTTGACAAGCAGGATAATTTTTCTTTATTCGAAAGATGGCGCTGATGCCAATACCGTAGAGAAATCTTATTTCTTTCAGATACGACTCTTAAGCTATATAACAGCTGCATTCGTAACTTGGTCTATATTATATTAGAAAATAAAATTGAAATATTTATCTGGCGAGATTCTGCTATTAAAGCAAGGAACTTTGCTCTACTTACTAAGAGCGCGATGTGAGCACTCATAATCATTTATACCAAACTTGCTCTCACATAACAAAATGAAGAGAGATTATAATTTGTTCAAACAAAAGCTTTTTTGCAAGGCAGATCCTTGTTCTATTTTCTGATAAGAAAAATTCAAAAAAGCTGAGATCTAAACATAACTGGGTTTATAAACTTTAAGTAAAAAAATGCCAATAAGTAGACTACTTTGCACCAGCTGTGGCGCGTTCAAGGACGGGTCAAGAGCAAAGTTTTGAAAAAAAAAATGTTGTTTTTTCTGTGTCACACTTTTAAAAATTAATTCATGAAATAAAATAATTTTTTTTGCAATCCATCCTTAAAACTAGGCCCGAAATTTGAGCGCGAAGGTAGATGACCCCTTAATGGATTGCTGTGCGATAAAGCCGATGCCTAACTTAGATAACTCGCTAATATCGATTAGTAGCTTCATTAGAAGCTGCTGGTCAGTTTCGGAACCTCTGTTACTTAAGCTGACATAAAACTCAAAATTTTGGGCCGAGATAGATTGGCACGACTTATAAAATTTTATAAAATTCTTGATACTTTTCATAAAAAATTCGGTTACGAAATTTGATTTTCCTACGAATATTTTAATGCCGTAAGACTTGGCTTCCTACTATTATGATCAATGTTTTGTGCTTAGGAAATGAGCAATATTTAGGTTACTCCATTTGTGGGGATTCTCGCACCGAAGGTAACCCAGCACTTCACTTGGACAGCTATGACTTTAAGCATAAATATATGTATTTATTTTATTGGGGATTTAGTTAAAATGTGAAAGTATCGATAGTTTTTAGGGAATTATTTTGCTAAAATATTTTTACTTCTGTTTTTTGAGCAAAAAACTGCATCATAATTTTAAAAATCATTGAACGTGGCAACACTGGACTTGACTACTAACGTTTTGTTTAATCAATGTCTTGATTGAGCCTTTAAAACTAAAGATGAATTTATGCTCATTAAAAAAAAAAGATATCAATATTATTGCACAATGAAATAATTTTTTCCTTAATCAATTGCGATTTGCTCTCGGTATATTTGTAATACTATTGCTCATTTAATGTCAATATTATTGCACAATATAATGATAGCAATAAATTAATATCAATATAATTGCACAATAAATTAATTTTTAACTATTTTCCTGATTTTTGAGCATCATAATCATAATCATAAATATCATTAAAAGTGGCAACACCGAACCATAAAAGCATACACGGATTTATACTCCTTAAAAGAAAAACATGTATCAATATTATTGCCCATTAAATTATTATCAATATTATTGCACAATAAATTATTAACAATATTATTGTACAATAAATTAATTGTTAACTATTTTCCTTAATCAATTATGGCGTGTCGTCGGCATATTTATAATACTGTTGCTCAATAAATTAAAATCAATATTATTGCACAATAAATTAATATTTAACTATTCTCTTTAATGAATTTTGCTTTGCGCTCGTCATATTTATAATACTAATGCTCAATAAATTAATATCAATATTATTGCACAATAAATTAATTTTTAACTATTTTCCTTAATTAATTGCGTTTTGCCCTCGGCGTACTATATTTATAACATCCGTAGCAATGTGTTTATTTAGTACACAGAGCAACTAAAATCTAGTTGATTTCCTCTGGACATGTTTTCGTACTGTTAGATGAACACAAGGGACGTCGAAATATAATATTGACATGTTTATATAATTATGTTTAGTAGTAACTTTGAGTATATTACATGTTAATAATATACTATATACATACATAGATATTCATATGTACATATATCCGTATTTATATATTATATGTATATATTGCTTTCAATATTTCATAACACATTTGCTTGAATTTGGTAATCTGATATGACTTAATATAATATAATAGTATAAATGTGGCGAAATAAGCATTAATGTTTATTAAGCAATACATGAAAATGTGCCGTTATTTCGTGCCAAAGAATTGCGACGCAGTAATTTTCCATCCGAAAACACATACATGCATGTATTCACGCACACTTGCATGTAGAGAAATATCTATGGAAATTTTAATGTCAAGATTTACGCAAATATTTACTACAACTATGTATGTAGCCATAAAGTCACAAAATATTGACTCTCGTGGGATGTACATACATATATCTTGCTTTTGGAGTTAAGGCGGGCAGAATACTGAAGGCGGTAGAAGCTAAATGAATTTATTTGCCAGATGTTTGCTGAGTGGTCTGAGTGATGTTTCGGGCCGGACAGTCGAGTAGTGAGTGCCTGGGTAAACAGATACCCTGCTAAAAGGAGTGTGAGTTGAGTAAATGGACACGCAGCATTCTAAAACACACGAGGATTGATAAGTTGGGGCGAGTTCAGTGCTCGACCCTTGAATGGACATGAGAAACCCAAAATAAAATAAAACAAAAATAATAATACACAAAATGGCGCAATGATGATGTGTGTGATAGCAAAGGCACTCAGGGTTTTAGGACATAACGGAATTTACGATAAGTGCAAATATTTTTGGACGCTAACAGTTATGTTTGTCTGTAAGCAAGAGCAGACCACAAGAGTGTGCGGCATGGAATATCACGGCATACCAACGCCACAAATATTCATATTTCATACGAAAGGGAATTCAAATTCTGCCAAGATTACGAAGTGAGTTTATTTTTTTTGGTGTCCCGCTGTAGGATACAAGTGCTACGTGACGTGAGAGGGCTAGCGGCAGCGTGTGCTGGGGCTAGATAGCTGCTGTTGTCGCCGCATGGGAACGCTTTGAAAATTGACCCTCAAGTGTTTTATAGTTAACCGAGCGACCACTTAGTGTTGTGCTCCCCTTTGGCTCTTATCTACTTACACTCGCAAACACACACATACATATACTAACAAACACATACATTCAGCCCATACATGCAGGCGCATAACATTTATGGCTAAGAGCACTCTATGCCCCAGCAAAAAATTTGTCCGTCATCAAGAGGGCAGAAGCAATTGAATGTCAACAACAGCAACAACTACAACACTGACTACAACAAATAACAATATTAGTTCATAGTGGTCCACTTGAATCGCAAAATGTTTTGATTTTCACTTTTTTCCTCTTCACTCATTCTACGCTCGGGTAAATATTTATGTATGTATATCTATGTGTATACATCTATATTTGTTTGTATGTGTACCGCTTGCCTGCGAAATCTACTAGAAATGGCTAAAGGAAATCTCATTACATATTTATGAAGGCATTTTTATGTTGATTGCTGTGTGACGTTCGCTCGTTGCCCCCAATAGCTGCGGTCAGTCCATTTGAAGCAGGAGTTAGCAGACTTGAACCCTTTTGTGTTAGCGAGAAAATGTAAAAATTAGCGCTGATTTAATTTTTCAGCAGTTTCATACATATATTGGGCTGCCTTAATTTGGACAATTTTTTGGTCAGTTGTTAGAAAAAAGTAAACTTGTGCTAATTTTCAAGGATTCCTGAGTTCCATGACTTTCATAGCATGCTTTTAGGTTTACTTTATTGCAGAGTTTAAATTATTTCGATTTCTGTTCATTCAGAATAAGTTGTCATCGTGGTCATCCAACGGTAGGCCCAAGAAACGTGCTGTTTCGAAGGTGTCGCACCATAAGAAGGGTGATGCTAGATGTACAGGGTTAGCTGGGAATGAAAAGAGGTGGTGAGAGGTATGCGGGAACTCGTTGCATGCTGGACATATGATTGATATGTCGGGGTAGATTCTGAATAAGTAGGAATTTAACTTACTACATGGTTCCACTTCAAGCAGATGGCTGCAGGGAAGATTTTTACGAAAACACCATAGCAGAAGCTGCTTGGAGAGGAGTTCATTATGCTTAACTGTGCAGATGGTCGATGGGAGACACCAAGATACATCCAGAGTGCTGTGTTCTGACATGTCTGCAGCTTCCTCGTCTGTGTTTTATTGTATCCAGGCGACCATATTAGTGCAGCGTAGTTAAAGACCGGCCGGCCGATTGCCTTGGATGTTGGCAACAAGGTTTCTTTTCTCTCTTTTTGCTTTTTTCTCTCCCCCTTTTTTTCTCTCTCTTTTCCTGTTATCTCCACGTCTCTCTCTTTGTTATCTCTCCGTCTTCTTCTTTCCTTGTTTTTTCTTTGTCTTTTCCTCTCCCTTTCACTGCATCTTCTTATCTCTTTCTCTTTCTTCATTCTATCTCTCTCCTACATTTCTTTCTACCTTTTTCTGTCTCTCTCTCTCTTTCTTATTGTATATTTATATTTATTTCTCCCTTTCTATATATGGTTTTTTTCTTTCTCTCTGTTCGTCCAAAATCGTCCTCTCGTTCTCTCGTTGTTCCTTTTTTCTCTCACATTCGCTTATATGGTATCATCTTATCCGATAAGTAAGTAACTTCCTACCGTGTTTTGAAATTTAAATTATGCTAAAATATGCTCACCCACTAATGGTAACCCTAAAGGTAACCTATAGAAAGTATTAGGCTGTCTGGACCCCTCGAAGAAAATCTAAATTTCAAAACTTATTCTGAGAGTAAGGAAAAACGATCACAGTCCACTCTTTTAGACTTTGTTAAGTAAGTTTTTAGTGCCAAAAAATTTTGTTATTTTGGCATGTGGCTGCAAACTCGTGGCTACCGGGTCCTTCTTCTTCGGAGTCAAAAGAGAACTTGACGGCCGACAATGTAGCAAAGAGAAGGTTTCAATAGAAAAAGCGACAATAATCTAAGTCTGTCATTTCACTTCAAAAACAGTATTTACGTAAAAAATATCAATCAATTGCAATCAAACCTGTACAAACCTGCACACGTGTTACATTATCCACCTACACTAGCGGTGACTTTGAAATTCTTCAACCAACGGACTGTATTTTCATTCATCCTCGCATACGTCAAACAAACTGGCATTACGAGGCACGTCCTTCAAGTGCACAAGCATTTGCTGATTTCTTTACTCTTTTTTTGCTATTGTTGTTAAGCGATGACGTATGTGGCAGTAGTTGCCGACAACATCCTAATCAACAACGCCATCATCATCATGCTCGTCATTAGTTACAGAAACGCAGGCAAGCAGCAGCATCCACATCAACATCAAAATCAAGAGCAGCCACAGCAATCATCTCAACTGTTGGCCGGCTGGAAAAGTCATTGTCATTGTGTGAGGATTGCCACACACATACATAGGCATACTTTTGCTAACCATTTTGCCATTACTTACATTACTTAGGACCTTCAGTTGCCCAATAAAATGCAGCCATCTTGCCACTAAATGTTGCTACATAATTGCTGTATGTATGTATATATATTCGGTTGTCCCCCTCGTGTGTTTGTAGTAGAAAATTTCTAGTGTAGAATTTAATACTTTGACCAAATTTATGCTTTGACTCACATCCGGACTCAAACGTTGGCCTGCTGTGCGGTGAGCCTGCCGAGGCTGTCTACTGCCACACGCTCACCCTGTTGTTATCCACTCCCGTTCACCTTGTTCTCCATTAAATATTTGCTGATGACTCTTAGTTGGTGGTTGGTGGCGGTGACTTTGGTGAAAACTTTTACGGCTACATTTGCTCTTGGCTTCGCTACCTACCTATCCTGCTGTACTGCGCTGCGCTGTTATTGTAGTTGTTGTTATGTAAGTTTGCCACTTTGCTGCCAGCAGCCTCAGCAGGCTTCATGAGAATTCTAAACAGTTGCATGCATAACAGCGAACTTTATGCTTTTTTCCTTACCTTTTCATTGCTTTTTGTTGTTATAATTTTTAATATCAACTTTTGCTCAGCCGCTTTTTCTACTTGTTTTCTCTTACACATGAATGTTCACACGCGCAAACCGCTAACAAACATTTATGCATATATTCTGCAACTATGTATGTGTGTACTGAAATATGTATCTACATATGTATTTAGTGAAATTTATGTATAAACGTTGAAAGGTATTGCCTCCTGGCGCTGAACACGTGAAACTTTCGCAGAAGTTACTTATACGCCCTGTGGCGTGCATGCTTCTGCTGTGTTCTGATTGCTGTTATCAGCATGCAGTTGTGAGGCCTTAATATTGTGTTGGTGCGTTCGTAAGATGGCAGTATTTTTCTAAGAATAATTTTCTTTTCAGCGTCAACAAAAGCGCAACTTAATGTTTTCGTCGTTCAATAATTGTAGGCTCCTATTGATGGCTGTGAGTCAATGCAAGGTGACATTATTTTGATGATGAATGAAAGTTTGTTTCAAATAAAATCAATAATACATATTTTTGTTTAATTTCTGAAATTTTATTTATTCTGCTCACATTTTTGGTTGGTTTATAGTGAAAGTCTAGTCTAGGATTATTCAAAAATCGATATTTTTTGGGTTAATTTGGCATTTTTTTAACCATTGTCCGTAGAGCAACTCTTATAAAATATAGTATCGAAAACTCTCCATATTATTATCGAAATTATTATCGAAAATTATCGATATTTTTAATCGAAAATTACCTATATTTTTAATCGAAAATTATGGATATTTTTAATCGTAAATTATCGATATGTTTATCGAAAAATTATCAATATTATTATCAAAAATAATCGATATTATCATCGAAAATGATCGAAATATCAATGTAAGTTTTTTTTAATAAAATAAATACATGTTAATAAACCCTGAAAGAAACAAAATCGTTCCTTTTCGCTCACTCTCAGAATTAATGTTCGCAATCCAGCTTTTTAGTGCTATAGACTGGCCTAAACCCCTAAGAAGAAGCAATTTTATTAATTGATGTCATTCGTAGTTAATATTTTTTAGCTTGATGTTATGCAAATTAATATTAGATACGCTAGAACTTTTCCAAATCTTTGCTTTTCTCCTTGCAAACCTGATGTGTTAGCTGACAACGGTCTTCTTACTGTTGACCCCTGAAATAAGAATTATCCGATATAGTGAAATTTAAAGTTTTAGCATCATATAATTTTTCTGCGGTCACATGGAAAATTTGTACTCTACTAGCTTTAAGAGCGTTGCCACCTTTTTATTTTTTTTATATTTTTATTCAGCTTGTGAAGTCCCTTAAATATGCAAAATTATGTTAAAATTGTAATGAATGCGGTTTTAAGAAAATATCTTCGAACAGGGTTGCCATATTAAAAAAATTTATATATATTTCTAAGAAAGGATTTGCATATTTGGTGGTTTGAAGTGATTTATAATCAATTTTTAAGAAAATATTTTCCAACAGAGTTGCCATATTAAAAAAAATTTTCTAAGCAAGGATTTGCAAATATGATGTTATAAAGTGAATTGTGATCAATTTTTAAGAAAATATTTTCGGATAGACTGATTTTAAGAAAATATCTTCGAACATGGTTGCCATATTACAAAAAGTGATTTCATTTTCTAAGAAAGTGTTTTCATATTTGGTGGTATGGAGTGATTTATGATCAATTTTTAAGAAAATATTTTCCAACAGAGTTGCCATATTAAAAAAAATTTTCTAAGCAAGGATTGGCAAATATGATGTTATAAAGTGAATTGTGATTAATTTTTAAGAAAATATTTTCAGATAGACTGTGGTTTTAAGAAAATAGCTTCGAACAGGGTTGCCATATTACAATTTTTTTTTTTTTTTAGAAAGGATTTTATATTTGGTGCTATGGAGTAATTTGTGATAAATTTTTATGAAAATATCTTCGAATAGGGCTGCCATATTAAAAAAAATAATTTATTTTTTTTTTTTAGCAATTTGCATATATTTTGTTATAGGATGTATTGTATTCATATTTCAGTACAGTAAAATTGCAAGTGTTTTTACTTGAATTATAAATAAATTAAAGAATGGCAACGTTTCAACTTTTATCATTTTAAAGTTCACACAAATCCTAACTACCGCTGAACCACAATTCTATTAATATTAAGTCAAAAAGTCGAATTGTCGGCTGAAAATTTTAATACCAAAAATTTCACTGCATGGTTTTGTCACTCTCTACCACCCAATATCTAAAAACAGTCAAATTTATCAGCGTTTTAACAAATTAAAATACTTGGAATTTTATGTGACCAGCACAACATCCGCTCAGCCATAAACCTTCAGCACATCAACCTCAGAGCGCACCCTGCGTTTTAGCAATCCATTTTCATATAACTTACACTAAGCCATATACTTACACACACATACACATGCACACAAATATACATTCAAGCACACACCTATTTTCAACACATATGAACCGCTGTGAGTCCTCTCCACTGTGGTACTGCTGTTACCTTTGCTTCGCCCCAATCGCTGGCCTGCTACTGTTAACTCGCCATGCCACCTGCACACGTTGTTTGCTCGCATCTAATTGTGAATTCATTCGCACAGCGTGCAACTTGCAACTTGCCATTTTCAACATTCAACATTCAATGTGCAATGTGCACTTGCACAATATACCAATACCAACCAATGTGAGGGTATAAATATGTGTGGGTTTGTGTGTGTGCCACTACTACATTTAAAATTCTCTAATGAATTTTCTAGCGCAAGTTTTCCACGCCACTTCCGCTGCAGTGTGTTTTCGTTCTTACATTTCTGGGGAATGCATGAAGTTTGCCACAGAATTTCTTATCTCACACACCGCCTACTCGGGGAGTCCTTCTAACTGTTCTCCGTTGCAGTCATTTTCTCCGAGCAATGACAATAAACTAAGCGCATACCCACACACACGCAGTCCCACGCCTACACATACATTTGCTCCGCTTGTATACCCCAATTTTATCGATAGCGATTTCTCGTGGCAGATAGCTTGAGTATATAGCCTCTGCACTAGAAATTTGTTGTTGTTGCCTTTTATTTATATTCTCTTTTCGGCGTGCTCTGTTTTATAGCGCAAATACCTGTTTTGTGGTTATTACAGTTATTTGTAACGCTTTTCGTTTGTGGCTGCATTCCCTCAGCTCTGCTGGCGGCACTTGTGTTGATTTTCATTTTAATAGCAGTTTCGAATTTCTCTGAATGTGTGTAGGTGTGGTGCTCACAGTAACGGCATATCTTACAGCTCGTTGAATGCATACAAATTTATTCTCTCCTTTAACTGCAGCTACTAGAGATAACTCGAGATTTGTGTGGCTGGCGGCATAAATTTGCCAAGTAATTCTCCAAAACTCATCAATTATCGGTTGTTGCGGCACCGTAATTGAATTAGCTTGAATGAGCCGTAAGAAAATGAAATAAGGCTCAATTACGGTGCAAAAACGACAAGGCAAATGCTCATCTCTAGTGATTAAAAAAGAGAGCGTGATAGGGATGGAAGTGTAGAAAATCAAAAATAGCAGCACGACAACATAATTGCTAATTGTCATTTATGCAGGAGTATTGTAAAAACAAAATCAAAGACTAAATAGATATAAACACTTTCGGAGAGCAAAAGTTAAACCGAAATACTGCTTTGTAATCAGCAGTATAACAGTTTTCATTGCCAGGTAATCAGCATAAAAATTAATCATTCTATGTAGTATACCTTAAATTCTATTTGAAGACATGTTATGACGAGTGTGTTTTGTAGATTTGTGGTTTTAAATAAGACAATACTAACTCCGGAACAACGTTTGTATATCTTGAAAATTTATTATCAAAACAATTGTTTAAAAAAAAAAAAAAAAAAAAAAAATTATTCAGCGATGAAACACATTTTTGGTCATGTCAAGCTGCCATGATATTTTTGTTCAGTATAATTTGGCATTTCATCACGGAAATACGCCTGAGGTTTACAAGTTGTTCAACTTATGGTCAACAAAATCGGCCTACTAAGCATACTATTCACAACACCATCAACGTTCTTGAGACGCAGCATTCATTACTGAATAATATTCCAACGAATAGACTACGTCCAGCACGCTGTGAAGAAAATATAGCAGCCGTCGCTGAGAATGTACACTAAGACCGTGGAGAGTTGATTCGATGCCTTTGCAGAAACTCGAACTGAGGTACCAAATAAAGCTTGTGCCGCTTGTCTTTCCCAAGAGGTGTTTCGCTCTATGGGCTCTTGGAAAGTTCCAAGAACACGTTTTCGAGTGAAATTTTATTCAACGATGAGGTGAATTTCCGGCTCAATGTGTATGTGAACAAGCAAAATTGTCGCACTTAGGACTAAGAGCAACCTGAAGAATTAAAGAGTTTCCATTTTATCCAGAAAAAACAACGTTTCGGTATGGTTTGTGAGCTGGTGGCAACATCAAAAATGATACCGGTGAGATCGTAAGCGAAATGATAACAGACTATTTGATGCCTGAAATTGAAGCTCGTGATCTCGGGGACTTTTGGTTTCAACAAGACGGCGCCACTTCCCACACATCGCATTAGTGGATTTATTGAGAGAAAACTGCGAATACCAGATAATTTCACGTTTTCGGCCTGTCTATTGTTCACCAATATCAAACCGTAGGAATTTTTCTGTGGTGATTTGTAAAGTCTTGAGTCTATGCGGATAATCCTGCTTCGATACAAACCTTGGAGCAAAACCTCACGCGTGCCATTTTCCAGTTACCAATCGAAATGCTCGAACGACTCATCGAAAGTTAGACTCAATGGATGGACCATCGCAGCCAACATTTGAAAGAGATAATCATAAACATAAACACCGAAGAATGTTCCTTCGAATCAAAATAAGCATTCCCCATTGAATTTGAAGTTTCTGTGTTTTTTCTTTAAAAAAGTAGAGAACCTAGAAATGGATCTCTCACTCTATATTTAAAATTATTAAACCCTTTCTATATAAATTTAGTGTTTTGATATTGGCCACTAAACATATTTTATATCTTTTCTTTGCAGGTAAGCAAGCGAACGTCATATAAATATTAGTGATGCCTTAGAAGCTGAATAATTTTATCAACTCACAAAGCAAGGTTCGCAGGTTAGAAAGTGTGTTAAGATTTATTAGTTTTATGTTACATATTTTATTACTGAAATTTTATGATAACAAATAATGACTTATTTTATCTTGAGTTTAAGATACTTAGAAAATGTTAGTATTTTTCATGGAGAGACCTGTCTGAATTACCTTTTTAAGACAAAGTAGCAAGAGTATAGTTTGATTCAAAAACAAAATAAATACAATTTGAGAGTCATGAGTCTTAGCACATGACTGTTATTACTAACATTTGAGAACAGCACGAGGTCCAAAGTCAAATTTGGTGAAATATTGTTAAGGGATAGAAGGTGTCACATTCCACATACAAACGATTACTCAGCAAGCAACGGCTACCAAAACTTCGACATATTAAAATTAATAGCGCGAAAACTAACGCACAAACCCCATGCAACTCATAAGATCTTTGCGTAAGAAAGGCAAGAACTTTGGTTGGATTGGCAATAGAGCCTTAAAAAACTCCTAGAAACTTAAAATGAAATCAAATTGGGTAGTTAACTGGTAATTTAACGTATAAGTGACTTGAAGGGTACCTGTCCGTCCCGAACATCAATTATAACTGAATGGTGGTTAACAAAACAATCGAAACAGTAGCGTTCTTTTGAATTTAAGAAAAATTTGGATGGAAACAATATTGCTTTGATATTGTGAAGAAAGTTAGTTCATTCCTCAATGATTCTTAGATGATCTCTACTTTGCAAGTTGATAACAAAAATTGTGCTCAGTTTAATATCGAATGCTTCGTAGAAGTTCGTCTTTAATCTGATTGAGCTGGTGGTGTTGCTGAGTATCATTAAAGTCTTTTTCGGTTCATGAAACCCGGTTTTAAAGACAGAAAAGCTGTGAAAACTCACCATATTTTTAGCATCGATTACTCTCAGGCCTTTTTAAAGATTAGTCGGGGCAGACAGCGCTACGCGGTTATAGCCGCGTTAATAACAGCGCGCCAGCCGAGTATTTTTTTTTTTTTTTTTTAATTTAGCTCACGGAGTAAAGATATTTCTCTTTCTCTACTTTCCCGGTTTGTACTGCGTCAGGCTGGAGTATTTTCACCCCTACGGACGACATGATCTAGCCAGCATAGCCGCTGTCTTTTAATTCGCAGAACTATGTCAATGTCGTCGTATATCTCTTAGGGCTCATCGTTCTATCGAATGCGATATTCGCCGTGATCAATGTGCAAAGGTCAATAAATCTTCCGCAGAACCTTTCTGTCGAAAACTCGTAACTCCAACTCATCAGATGCTATTATCGTCCATGTCATCCTTCCATATAGCAGAATAGTGATGATGAGTGACTTCTAGAGTGTCTTTGTTCGTCGAGAGCGAATTTTACTTCTCTATTGTCCAGTCAGTCCGGAGTAGCACATGTTAGCAAGAGTCGGGGATCTTTCACTTATATAAAATACTACCACGCCTTGCTGTGGTATTTATATAATAAACTATTTAATACAATGAAAATTTTATTTACGAATAAAAGCGAACACGTTTTTGTCGATATGAGAATCCAAGGGGCTTAATAGAGCGTTCATTAAATAGAGCTTTCACTGTATTTTTTATTTACGAATTGTTTTTACTATCCTATCTTCTAAGTTGGTTCGAACTGGACACAGTGTGCTAAATTTTACTAAAATCGGTTGAGTAGTTTAGGAGCCCATCGCAGACAAACAACGTGACACCATATTTTTATATAAAATATTGTGATATTTTCTGATCGCATGTCACGATTTTTAGCTTGGTTTTTGCGGTCACCCGTTTTGTGAACTCAGCTGAGGCAGGCAATTAGCAAACTATAATATTAAAGTGCCGGTTCTGTAACAAATTCTAAGAAATATAAATATTATTTTCACTCTCGCCTGTACGAGACACTTACATCTTTACTATAAATTTCAAGAGTTTTCGTGCAATCCCATTATGTTACTGCATTTAGAATGATTTTTATTATCTTATATGCGTTTTAGTTCTTCCTCTTGTCTAAAAAAATACTTTTTTCTGCTCTCGACATATAAAAATCTGAAGAAAAATTTATTATTTTTTTTTTATTTATTTAATTTAATTTTTTATTTATCTCTTTTATTGTATGTTGTTATTTTCATGTATTTGCGCTGTAGTATTTTTATCTTTTAAATAAACAACAATTCTGTGTACTCGAAACAATGCTGAAATGCATACGCAGCAGCTAAACCGCAACAAAAAATTGTATGGGAAATAATTGAAATAAATCAGTGCAAACCTCGGCTTTTTGTTTAATAACCTGCTACATATTGACGAATACAGCAAAGGTCATTAAAATGGCGTATTTGCCTTTGTTGGCATATAAATTTGTACTCCCATGAGCATAAATTGAGATCATTGATATAATTTTTAAGGGGGTATTCTAGTCTAGAAGCATGAATTTCAGGTAATTTTTAAAGTGTCGTAAAAAAAGGCAATTAATATTTTTACTGTCCATTTTCTTATTAGCTATTTATTAATTTTTGAAGAGGACAGAAAAAAATTAAAAAGTAAAAAATTTCAAAAATTATGAGCTGACGAAGTGGGGGGTCTCTAAAAATTTCCACGTGACCATGCTCATGATTTCAACCCTCCTAGTTATCTGAAACCAAAAAAAAAAAAAAGATTATTAATCTAGAATAATGTCGCAATGGCCGGAACTACGGAGAAGTGGAAAATGGCGACTGCTGGAAAAAAAAATTTTTTTTTTTTGATCACTTTTTCTGATTATTTAGAATTTTTTTAAAAATAATAAATATAAAAATTTTGGGATGGGGCTAGTTCCAACCATAGACAAGCCTATAAAGAAGACTCTATAAAATTTTCAAGTAAATTGGTCCAGTAGAACTTGAGAAATCGTGGGTATCGTTCCGAAAAAGTCAGTTTTGAGAACAACGCGTTTAAAGTTTCGCGTTCCGGCCGAACCAGTTTGGATGCCGGGTCAGAAAAATGCCTATATCTCCGAAAATAATTTGAATTTTGAAAAATCCTCTGGTACACATATTCTTGAATAGTTAAACTTTGAAAATATCAAAAAAAAAGTCGATTTTTTTTTTTTTAATTTCTAGACTAGAATACCCCCTTAAGTATTTTTAATTTTGAAAAATTTGTTGAAAAAATTCGGGAAATGGGGTTCTTTTCTGCAATTCTGCCCGATATTCCGGTATAGTAAATCCTTTTTGCTGGTATAAACTTATTCGTGGATCCATGTTTCGCTGTTAGTCACAAAACGATGAAAAACTCCTACGAGTTGTGCTTAAACAGCGGACAATCTGGTTTGGAGTGGTCCAACGGTTTGCTAGAAATAAGCTTTGGCAATAATGAAATTTTTACCTCAGCTAAAGATCGCTGCTATTCTTGCCTTAAGTTTTTCTAAAAAATAAATTTAACTCACTTCGCGGGTATTAATTATACCATGTCGCTAACCAAATTTGCAACATTTTACATTGTGTTTCTATTACTGATCACACTACTGTCTTTACGTTGTCTTTACACTCTCATAACTACTGTCTACCTTTTACGCTTACCTATTTGCCTTATACCACACACACAACGACCTGTTCGAATTTGCCCTTTTGCCAAATGTTCAATAGTGTGGAAAATTGATAAAAATAGACTGACAAAATGCTGCACGCGTTACGGTGTGGTGCAACCCTTACACGCTGCGCTCCCCACCACATTCGTTCATTCGACATTCGGTTTGCTGAAATCGCCTTGGCATTGCACATAATTCAAATTGTGTGGCAAAATGTCGGTGTAACACAGCCAAACAAAAGTTAAAAAATACACGCCCAGTTGAAAAAAGCAGCACACACACGCACACATAGACATTCATTCATATGAGCGTTTGGTTGACAGCTCGGCGCTGGTGACAACACGCCAACACCCACGCGCCGAAGATTGGCGTTGCTTGCGCAGCCGGATTGGCAATAGATTGCTGCGGTTTGTGTATATACTCACACACACAGGTATATATATACGAAAAGCTGAGTGTTATGCATTCTAGCGCAAGTTTTTCTGCATTTACTTGCATTTGTTTGCGCGTGTGTGCGTGGCTTAGTTGCAGTTATGCTTTTGATGGCTTACACTTTGTCGTCGCTGCAAGTTGAGCGCATGATTTATTTCCCTTTCTCGCAATGCTTTGCATGTAATATTTGTTGTTTGTATGTATGTGTGTGTGCTGTTTTCCAAGTGTTTGATGACTTAAAGTGGCGTTTGTCTATCAGCGCGGATAAGTGTTATGAATGTGGTTGCTGCTTTAAGTTGGCATGATTTAGTTTCGCTAAAGTTGAAAAATGTTTCTTATTCATCGTCAATCAGGTTGTTGCCACTTTTAGTGTGCCTTCGAATTAGGGTTGCCATAAATGTATGAATGAAATATTTTTTATTGTTTTTATTTTCCAATCCCTGAAAATTTTAATTACAGCAATTTTCAAAACCTTCAGATTACAAATATAGGATTGAAAAAAGCGTTAAGTTCAGTTGTATCGAAGCTAGAATATCCTTCAGAAATAAAAAATTTTCCGTACAAAAACATGATTTGATTGTTTGTAAAGCAGCTGTATGCTATAGCCATTCGATAACGGCGGTTCCGACAAATGAGCAGTCCCTTAAAGAGGGTCGATACCTCAAAATCTGAGGGCTTAGTTCGCATATACATATACAGTATGTCAAGTAAGAGCGTGATCGTGTTAATTTATAAAAAAATTATTTTATGAAGCTTTCATATTTATACATATATATGTACATACATTGTACACATTACAAACAATGATGCAATCTGGTCAATAATATGTCCAGTCACCACCGGCGTCGTTAATTGTCTGGCATCTCCGAGGCATGCTTTCTACTAATTTGACGGCGTATATTAGTGGCAAGGATCTCCAGATCCGAATTTCGTAAGACAACTGCTTCAAAGTATATCTGCGTCTTCCACGAAGCTTCTGTTTAATATATGCCCACACATTTTCAATAGGGTTTGCATCGGGCGATTGCGACGGCCAATCCAATGTAACGATGCCAGATTGAGTTTTCCACTAGGTACAGAGCTTGCTGTGGTGTTTAGGATCGTTATACTCCTGCAGAATCCAATCTTCATTTTTTCTGATAAACCATCGCTTGGCAGATGGCAGTAAAGCCATTTTGTAGATTTTTATTATTTTCTCAACATTTTCGTTGTCAGTAAAGGGGTACAAATAGCCGAATCCCTGCTTTGAGAAGCAGCCCAAAGGTGCACCTTTATTCCATGTTTTACGGTCCGCTGAACAAGCCTATTGGTGGAAGTTGACCAGGCTCGCGTGAGGACATAACTTGCCCATTTAGAACATTCATCAGTGAAAATGACATTTTCAAAATCTCTATGAATATTCTCATGCGCCCAAGCGAGTTTTTCAAGTTAACAGAGGCTTCTTCATTGTGTTGCGCCATGTCAGATCATGAGTATGAAGAAGGGTTCGGATGGTTTCGTAGAATATATCTAAACCTCTTGTCATTAATTTTGCTTGTCCTTGCCGCAGTGTTAAAGCAGGATTCCGCGAAAACAGATTCACTATTCTTTTTTCATATTTTTTCACTTTTGCTATCGAACCACGTTCTGGTAAATCATCGACATTTTTAGCCACTTTATATCGCTGTATCCACTTCTGTACAAATGCCTTCGACTTTCTCATATATTTAGCAATCGCTGATTGCAACATTTTGGAACCTTTCGGGTGGATGCAAAGGAATACTGCTTCGTAGCGCGACGCGCACTTAGCACTCATAGCGTTTAACGTGATTCTCTTTCAAAAGATCAACGACAACTGAACTTTTGTTGACAATGCATCACGGACAAAGCTTCCTTCTATTGGCTCGCGAAGGAATTAGAGCGAAATCTTTCATTAACTGTCGGTAAAGTCGACCACGCTCTTACTTGACAGACTGCATATACATACAAGTTTAAGCTTCGTTTATCAAATATAATATATAACCATTTTATAACCAAAACTCAAACTTTTGTTTCATTATGAAGTGTTTCTATTTTATCGCTCTCCCTTTGCCTGCAAACATATGAGAAGTGATGTTACGTTTTCTTGCATTTTTGGTAGCGATATGATCATTAAACTAGGATCTTTTTATAACCAAAACAGACCTGTGGTGTGTACCCAGAAACGCTTCCTCAAAACAGCGATAAGATCCAAGTTAAATGATCATATCTTCACCTTAAGTGCAGAAACAGGAAAAGTTCACACAGAGTAACATCTAGGGAATATCCCACCCAATTAGGAAAGGCAAAAGTATAATATCCTGGTAACTGTGTGTATTAGGTAGAGCCACTGATTTCAGTCTACTTGCATAATGCATAATTTTTTTTATTTTTGAATAAACCTATTTAAATAACAGGCAACCTTACTCAGAAGTTTGGTGATAGGTTCACTATTGGCTACTATACTCGCGTAAGTAGCCAGAAATAATAAAGTTTTAAGATGACCAAGAGATGATTTGTTTTTATACGAGACGTTGGCAGACATCTCTTTTGCAACCTCTAAGCATAGCTCCATCATATACTTCGCGCAGCTGCTCTTGCCATATGTGAGGGAGGTTCTGAAAATTTTAAAGCGGGTACTGCCAGCTAATAGATTGTTGCAGCAATCAGGTTTAATTAACAGAATCACGCTCGACATGATGTTGGCCAAGAACAGCCTATAATTAAGAAAACGTTCCCTTTCTGCTGCTTTAACAACAACTGGTAATAGATTTTTATTAGAAGGTTTTTGATTGTCTTCCATTGCACGCTCGGAAGTTGGAAGGTGGAATCAAACTTTTACTCCACATAGTGATAGTAGTATTCGACAGTCTGTATTCAAAATTATATTTGTAAAAGTCTCATGCCTTTTGCCTCTCAGATGGCTTCTAACTTAATATGTATATGATCCAAAGAAGCTAAAACTATCCGCAAAAGATTGTGATAGTTTATTTTTCAGTTAGCATTGTATTTTTTAAGACCCTCAAGCACTTAGTTTCTTTTATAACATTTATGTTTCGTATTTTTTATCCAAAGCTGAATAAAAGGCCAACCAAACTTTGTTCTCCGAACATGACCGATGTCTTTACCCAAACTGAACACCATCTCTTAAAAATACGAATCTAAGCTCGTATATGTTTAATGCGGTCACAGCTACCTTAATAGAAGAGTATTTACAAATTTTAATTATATTACCACTATTCCCATGTTAAGCGTGCTTTCTGCTATTTTAGTATTTTCTGCTGCTGAATGCTGAAAATTATACTCGTATACTTGGTTTGCCCCTCTTATATATTTGTATTGCAATCTCAAATCAAACAAGCTTTCGTTAAACTCTTACTTAAAATAGTTAACAGTAATAATTAAGCCTGCAAAAGCTTATATCTTACCACTGTGTTTATTCTCGAAAATAAAATAATTGTGCCATCCGGGTTCATCTATTTATTCGAAAATTTGCTAAGTAACCACGTTCATTATTGCATACAATTAATCCTGGTTTTATGTATATGCCTTTTGGATCATAATTTATGTATTTATTTGAATATATGTAGGCATATACGTTATACATTTCACTTGCAAACCCTTTCGTGTGTATGTGCCTCAGGTTTACTTAGTACATTAATGTCCTTGCTCTGTAATGCATGTGTGTGTGGTACTGGCTTGGTGTTTGTTCTCAACCAAAATGCTCAATCCACAAATATAAGGTTTGCTAGGCTTTGAGTTAAGCAATTTCTCGTTGGCTCATGTCAATTGTGGCGATGTCCTGTCCTTAAATTCATATTTATATGAGCAAGTAATTACCTACGTGTCATTTACATGTTCACAACTCATGCATATGCATATATAGTATAAACATACATACATTTATACATATATAGAAGGCTACTGAATAATTGTGTAAATACCACGAATCACAATACTCAAGCTGTTTACACATATTACCACAAATGTGGATTGCAAATTGTAGCCACACGCTTACAGCAAGGAGTTGCACATGGCGTATACGTAACACGCATTTACTATACTCATGTGCCTGTATATTTATACTGAGACATATTGTATATATATTAAGTCTTTATATATGTACATACATGAAGATTAACGAAGTTATTTACTTTGCTCTGCCGCAATAATTATGTGTACTTTTGGTAAGGCTTTCATTTAAATTGTTTGTGTGGCCCATATTTGTTAAGGCGCGTATTAAATTACATACATATGTACATTTGCGTTCGTATGACCACTATATTAATGAATATTAAATTGATTTTGCAGACTAGATAATTGCTGAAATAGCAATTGTAAATATTTGATTTATATTTTATTTAATTGAATAATTTCAAGATTGTTTTCGACAAGTTTGTAAAGTGATATGCGTATGTGTGCATACAAATATTTCGTAATATTATTGTGCATGTGTATGTACAAAAATAATGTAATTGTAGAGATTTAATGTTAGAAAGGATATAATTTTAAGCTCTTAATGCTTCCATTATCTCACTTTTAAATACTTTTTTGGTACTAAAGAGTACTATGGAGCTTTCTACCATGACTAGTAAATAGGGTGCTTTTCCATGTGTGTTGTTCTTGAATTTTTAGATTATTGTGCGGGTATTTCAATATTTCGATTTTCTATATTAAACGTTAAATATCTAATTATTGTGTATCTTGTACCAGCACGTTAGAAAAAATTCTTTTTTTTATGCCATACTCATTTGAAAATATCTTTCGGTTTTCCTTCGTACTCACCGTCGTTAGCGGGCTTTAGTTATCAAAAAGTATTCCTTTTCCATCCTTTTCAGTTTATTATTTATTTCTGAGCCATTTATTGCTGTCACGGTTCTTAACCTTCTTTAGGGTAATTAAAAGACATCCTGCTGGGACGAACATAAATAAGCAAAATATTGCTTATTTATGTTCGTCCCAGTTGAGCTTATGGTGGTAAGGTTAAAATACTTTTTATCATGATGAAAAATAACATTGAATTGTAAAACGAGAATTTGTGGTTTTTATTACATTTAATGATGTAATATTTTTTGGTACGATTTTTTACAAAAAAAAAAAAAAAAAAAAATAATAATAATAATAATAATAAAAATAACATGTTTATTATTATTAGCATAGCGTATATAAAACTAAAAATAGCCAAATAATTAAAATGCCATGCCCAATTTTATATATGTGTAAAGTTTGTTCCAAAATGTATTATTTACTTTCTCGCTCAAACTTCGGATTTATTTTTGACGAAGAATTGCAAGAAAAGCTGCACATGATGTTTGACCTAAAGTGTTTTCATTAATTAATTTTTAAATTTGGACTTAAAAAATTCCTAATACGCTGAATAGGATATATTAAGTGTGACACGAAGTTTGATACAACCAGAAATAAACATGGGAGACACTGGAAAATATGCACTTAAGGGGTTAGGGGTAGTTAAAATTTTTTTGCATTTTCGTTAAGTGTAATATCTTAAAAATATTCCCTGAAAATTTCACGTTGATCTGATAATTAGTTTTTGAGTTATTCGACAAATAACAAAGAGAGCTCGGGCACTTCAAAGCGCTAGTGTGAAACTTTAAACGCGTTTTTCTCAAAACTATGTTTTTTGAACTTGTGACAACTGTAACTCGAAAAACGCTCAGCAGATTTTAATGAAATTTATACAGCTTTTAAAATACATAATAAACTCGGGCCTGATCGAAGGATTTTTTTTAATTTCGATTTATTAAGACCAATTAGCTGTTGATTTTTTCCCAAAAATTTAGAAAAAAAATTCCTGAGGCCGCCATTTTGTTAACTTTGAAAAAAAAAATAAAAATAAAATAAAATCCTTCGATCAGGCCTAGGGTTATCTATTTATAAAACTAATTTTTTTTTGTCCGATTGATTTTAGATGACTCTCCAAGGACTTATGGTTGTCATCGCAAGTACCTTTTTTTTTTGAACTTGGTCAACACAACTACTATATAATTTTGGAAATAAAATTTTTTTTTTTTGAAATTTTCGTGACTTCAGGTCAACACACCATAATAATGTCATATTACTACTTTTGTAAAATAACATGATTTAATAGCAAAAAAAAAAAAAAAATTACTGCAAATTCTCATTTTTTCGTGCCTCTGACTACCCCTAACCCCTTAAGTGTATATAAGTGATCAGCACGATGAGTTGATTTAGTCAAGTCCGTCCGTCTGTATTTCTATTTGCGAACGAACTTCTCAGTTTTTGAAATATCGCTCTGAAATTTTGCATATATCCTTTTCTCCCCAAGTAGGAGCCCATATCGGACCACTATAACTGGCATGCAGACGGTCGGAATCAGGTGCCTCTAAGGAACCTACAGGGTAGGCCATTTAAAGTTGACCCATTTGTTTCTAAAAAAAAAGAACAAAAGAAAACAATGTTTTTTGGGTTTAGTTTTTGTGCCATTTGAATTTTTTATGGAAACATCTTCAAATCTTTATGAATTATGCGTCGGAGAGTGGTGCGAGAGATGTCTAATTCCTGAGAGCGGCGATAACTCGATGTCGATGGAGTCTCCTCAATACTGGCTCGTACAGCTTCGATATTTTCATCAGAACGTCTTGTGCGTTGTCTGGATGCATGACTGGCATTACTGAGATTACCGGTGTTCACAAATTTTGCGTATAAAGACTTAATTGTGTTCTTAACTGGAGCACTTTTCACTTTATTTTTTTTGCGAAACGCACGTTGAGTTAACACAATTGAAAAGTTATTTTGAATATAAAGCTGAACAATTTCAGCGCGTTCTTTTGGAGTGTACTGTTCCATGGTATAAATTGTCTTCGAATGACGCTTCTAACGCGGTATGACATTAGCCGATTTGTCAGCGCTGTTAAAAGTTACAGCGTTGCCAGATGGGTCAACTTTAAATGGCCTACCCTGTATTTTATATAATCTTTGCGGGTTATACCCTAACTTAACTCTCATTTACTTCCTTTAACCATCCTTGTGTCCAAAAAAAAAATTTTGTATTTTGTTGTATTTTTACCTCAACTATGTCTACGCTAATTGTCTTGTTTATATAATAAAGTGAAGAAATTAATGAAGTGAAAAAATCGGTATCTCCTAAACCAACACGATTTTGATCAAATCCTTTATAAGGAGTATTTGTAGTTACGTTTACCTTGCGAATTTGCGAAGAAAAAACGAGTTTACCGAACCTCAAACTTAGATTCATTTACTCATAAATTTTTCCATATGGTTTGGAACTATGCTAAAATAAAATGAATTGCCTAAATGTAGGCAACGATTTTTAATTTTTTGTTTACTAGGTAAATATCTTTTATTGATAATTCAGAGGAGTATGTAATAGCATTTTCTGCTGTAAAGTTGCTATGGAACTAATATCATAACCCTGAAATCCAACCTTTAATAAATTCAAGAAAATTATAATTCCAAGGCATCTGTCTTATTTCATATATTTTGTTTATATTTGCTCACTTTGATATCTTACATTCATTAACAGGCCGTGGGACTATAATTTCTTATACTAAATACCATTAGTGAAATAACCAACATTTTTCTTGAATGCCTTGAACTTTGAAACATATCTAAGCTCTTATTTGCTGCAAAATTAAATATTTATTTTTCTTATTGCAAGCTGTTGCTGTCATTGGTTTCATTTGATTTATTAAAATTATTGAATTGTAAGCTCTAAGTCAATTTTGCCGCGATGAAGATTTAAATATTTAATGTATAAAATCTGTTAGGCTGAAATCAATTATTTCAAAATAAAACTTAAGTTCGGAGTGCTGTCAACATTCATATATACAAATATAGTACATATATTAGGGTGACTGTTACTTCCCACGCTTATATTTTTTTTGCATAGGACTTTGGAGGTTTCAATGTTTGTTCGAAAAAAAGATCGAATGCAATATCTATTTTCTTCTTTTTTTTTTTTAATTGAAACACACATTTCTTTTTTTATGTATATAACTTGGAATTTTTTGATATTTTTCATTAATTAAGTAAATTTATAAGTAAAAAAAATGTCACAATATAATACAAGATTGTCTGCTCTACAAAAAAGGTCTTAGTGATTTTTTTCATAAAACCCCTCCTTTAGAAGTTATACTCATCTAAAGATATGCATCAAATGAGATGTGTTCTCATACAAGTGTTTTGTTCACACTGTGTTGCTCATACGACATGGCGTACTATATGAAAACAGTACTTTGGATGAATAAATTTAATTGCTTATGATTTTTAAAGAAATGCTTTTATAATAAAAATATACCTTTTGTTTTTTTTGAAGAGGCAAAAATTTTGTACTAAAACATCGAATTTTCGAAGTTACAGATTTGTTTTTTTTGGAGACAAAAAATGTATGGCAAAAGATGAAAAAATCGCATATAGAATATTCGAGAAAACTGAAAAAAATTAGACTTTTTCGAAGTTACAGATTTGTTTGCTTTGGAGACAAAAATTGTATGGCAAAAGATGAAAAAATCGCATATAGAATATTCAGGAAAACTAAAAAAAAAATTTGACTATATTAAAATTAAACATAGAGATCTTTATTTGCCTTGGATTAGAACAAAATCCTACACTTCGTTTTACGTCTTCAAAAAAACAATCAACTTGGAATATACGGAAGGCCCTAATGTATACGTCAAACATGCATTCCTCCACACCCACGCATGTACATGATTATTTACTTATTCATTGATTTGCAAAGCCATTTAAAGGATTAAATGTGTTCACTTTTATTGCCTTGAATAATTTGCCTTGCCGTCAATTGCTTCAGCGCATTTGCCTAAAAGTATGCAAAGTGAAATTGAATTTTACGACGCTTAAGTTAAGTTAAGCCGCACACACAATTGTAAATCAGATGAAATCACATCAACGGCATTATCTGGCAAGCACACACATGTTTACAAATAAGCAAAGCTGAAGCAGGCTACACAGGTATACCTGCAGAGCAGCGCTTCCACATACACACACACACAGAGAGAGCTCTGCACTAATTGGATTAATGAAAGCCTACGACTAACTCTGGCTGTCGGTGAATAAGTTAAAAACACAAACCATTAGGCATACCCACACACACACACTAATGCACACTAGTTTTAGCGTTAGATACGCGCACTCACACATATGCACATACACACACAGATAGCAGATATGGGCGCGCGCACAGGTTAATTATGCATAATTAAGAGCGTCTTGCTCGCAAAGCCAACCGTAATCAGTGAAGCAAGCTAAAAGCTTAGCGAAACGCAAATGACGGTTGCCAACTGTGTGCTGATTTGTGCGTGTAGGTGTGTGATTTTAAGCGCAGGCACTGAAGTCGCTTGGAGTCAGCCTTTCTGCCGCCTCACCGCCACTAATCAGCACCTCATTTGCGTGCAATCGCTACTAAATTGCTTCACAATTAAACGAGCAGCAACAGCGGTGGCGGCAGCAGCAAGGCTTGATTGATAACGGTTCACTAGCTGCATAGTTTGTTGTTGGCTAAATGGCAGTGGCAAGCATGTGTTGATTGTGGGTTTAAAGTTGTGTTCGGTTGCTTTGGAAACCACGCAGATATTCAGCTTAGAGATATGGAATTTAAAAAAAGTTAAAATTCGAAAATGACGGCGACCAGAATTTAATTAAAATCTTTTTTTGGCCATGTTACCATATTCATGTAAATTTTTGAGTAGTTGATAACCAATTATTGCAGCGTATGCTTCTAAACTTGTTTAATTTGACAACATTACAATAAAAAATAACTAACTTATTAATTTTTTGAATTAAATTTTTTGTATAGGTGGCAACCCTCATTTTTTTTTTCAAATGTAGGTTTTTTTTGCAGCTCTGCAGTTTTTGGTGCTTAATTTTTTCCTTTAAAAAAAAGCAAACAGGTGGCAACATTAAATTTTTTGTATAGGTGGCAACCCTCATATTTTTTTCAAATGTAGGTTTTTTTTTTGCAGCTCTGCAGCTTTTGTTACTTCATTGTGAAATGATTTTTTCTTTAAAAAAAATTCAAACAGGTGGCAACATTGTAATTTATTTTGTTTTTATCTATCACATTATTACTATCAAAAGACGAAAATATTCCAACTATATTGTGAGAGGTATATAAAATTTCGGGATTAAGTACAAAACGGGACTGAATCAAATTTCGGGATTTTTAATTTTTTTTTATTAATATGCAACGTCGCTCGTATATATGTTTGTTACTACACCATTTGGGGGCTAAAAAACGTTTCGGTGTTATGTATAACTTCAGGAGTAAAAAAAAAATATGCCGACATGTAAAATTTCGGGATTTAGTACAAATTCGGGACTCAATCAAATTTCGGGATTTTTTAATATTTTTTTTTTTTAATATTAATTATTAACATCCCTTGCTTAACTTGTATACCATTTTGGGGCTGAGAAGGGTTTCGAGGCAAAATAAAATTTCAGGAGTAAAAAATATGTAAATTTTTTTTCTAAAGTTTTTTTCAACATGAAATGTAAAACTCATATTTTGTGTTTTAGTATTCCAAATTTATAGTTAAACGTTTCTACATTGTATGGTATAGAATCTAATACTGTCATATGTATGTACATATGTATGTGTGTATGTAAATACAAATGCGAGACTGATTAAAATTTCGGGATTTTTTAGAAAGTGTTTATGTCAAGAATATTCAACAATTCAACATTTATTGTGTAACATGTATGGATAATGGGAACTGAAAAGATTTTCGGAACTGAGTAAAAGTGTAAAATTTCGGGATTAACTAAAATTTCGATACATTTTTGTTATGATTTGATTTCAAAGTTGATTGGTTTACGTTCATAAAATTTACAAACTAAATAAGATTTCGGGACTAAAAAAATTTTCGGTACTGAAAAAAATTTCGGGACTGCACCGATTATTAAAATACAAAAACAAAAGCGAAGGATATTCCAAATTTGCTGTGAGCGGTTTGTCGAATTTTGGGACTAAATTAATTTTCGGGATTATTTTTAGATTTAGAATTGAATCTAGTTGATGGATTTTGAAATAAGTGTTTTTGACATAGAAGAGAAGACACAATTACAACATTTCTTCCCTAATATTTGTAAAATTTAATGACTAAATAAGTTGCGAAACCGAATAAAATTTCGAGATTAACTAAAATTTCGATACTTTTTTATTAAAATTTGATTTCAAAGTTGATTGGTTTACGTTCATAAAAATTCGGGACTGAAAAAAATTTTCGGGACTGAAAATAAATTTCGGGACTGCACTTGCATCTATTTAAAATAGAATGCTATTTTCAATTTTAGAAATTTTGGATTGTTTGCAGAATGTCAACTAAATTTTCATTACATTTCATTAAAACTGTACATACAAAAAGTAATATGAACTTTTTAATTAACCACACAATTTTGTCGATTCCACGGAAAACGCCATTGATGACTGCAACTCGCAGAAATATGAAATTTTTTGCTCTAAAGCATATTCAGTATTCGTTGCTCGTGGGTGTGTTCTCGGTACACATAATTGAAATTTATACTCAAATACTGACACGTGTCCCATGCCCCTGCACAGTATGTGTGTTTAACCGTCTGCCACAGCAAATGAACTCGAAATTTCTAATGCTTAATGGCATATCGAATGTTTGCCGTCATGCATGCTTCTCGCTATTAATGTGTGATCATCACAATTCCAGTCAACGTTTCGGTTCAACCGCAGCGCGTCGGTTCAATACCGGCTATAACTCGTTTTCCTGTCGCCGGTGCTATCGATGACAGCGTCACAGCTAATTGTTTCGGAATTGAAATTGAAAATTTTCGCAGTGTCACAGCGGTGAAGTTGTGGCGTTGTGGCGCTGTTTTGTATCCAGCACATGCCTGGCAGCTCTAACGTTGTTGTTGTCTACCATCATAGTTTTACAAAAAAACTTTTTTCCCTTTCTCTTGTTTGCTTTGCCGTTATTCGTACCTCTGATATCCGCTCATTTCCTGCCGCACGCTGAGCTTGTTAATAGAGTACAGAACGCTTTGAGCGGTTGGTGTTATCAGCGCCCAGCTTTTCCTGCGCCCTGTTTCCCTTTAATGCACTTTGTTAGTGCGGCTTCGTCAGCCGCTTGCTCTTCCGCCAGTTATCCTTGCCATATGCGCCACTCGTGTCATGTCGCTAAATTCAATGCAATTCCATTTCATTCAATTTTCGCCATGAAATGCCAGCGCCGCAGCCAAACTCTCTATTGTCTAATGCAATTCCAGCGCCTTCGGTTATTGTTTTCCACACCGGTGATTAATGGCATTGCTGGCGGTCAAATGCACACATTCGCAATTATTTGCATGTACGCACCCGCATTCACCGACACACACACACACACATGCGCACAGTTGCATTACTCAACTGCTTTGCATAGTGTATTGTAGACACACACACACACACACTTGCTCGATGACGCACATCTACAAACACTCATAGATACAAATGTAAATATGCTTCACATATGCTCGCTGCACTTAAATTTCCAAATGTTTTTGTTGTTATACCTTGAACAGCATAAATTATGACGAACCGGGTCTATTTAGCTACGCCCAGCTGTCTGTTTATGCGCCTCAGTTTTTGAGATATCGATCTGAAATTTTGCATATGTCTTATTTTACCCAGGAAGCTGCTCATTTGTGAGAACTGCCGATATCGGACCACTATAGCATATAGCTGCCATACGAATTGATCGATCAAAATCTGATCCTTGTATGGAAAACTTTTTTATTTTACGAGATATCATCATGAAATTTGGTACGAATTACTGTCCAAAGAAACAGTACAATATCTGCTGAAATTATTCAAATCGGACCACTATAGCATATAGCTGCCATACAAACTGATCGGCCAAATTCCACTTCTTGTATGGGAAACTATTTTATTTTAGGAGATATCATCATGAAATTTGGCACGAATTACTGCCCTAATAAACAGTACAATCCACCAAGAAATCATTCAAATCGGACCACTATATCATATAGCTGCCATACAAACTGATCGACCAAATTCCAGTCCTTGTATGGAAAACTTTTTTATTTTACGAGATATCATCATGAAATTTGGCACGAATTATTGTCCAACGACACAGTACAAACTCCGAAAAAATCAGCCAAACCAAACCACCATAGCCTATAGCTGTCATACAAACTAACCCCTCAAAATCCAGTATTTTCAATTTTTTTATTTGTGAAGGGTATTACAGCTTCCGTGTCACCGAATATCACGTTTTATTTTCAATTTTGTTTTCGTTCCCATCCAACGCTTTTAGCATCCATTGCATCTGCTCTGCTTTGTTGTTTTTGTTGGGCACTCCATTGTTGCTCATGGCTACTGATTGAATTATTGAGTTGTTCCACTTATTTGGCGCTTCACTAATTTTCTGCGCGCATTATTTGTACGCAACCATTGTTTTCGTTGGCTTGCACTATGCGTTGTGGTTGTTGTTCCTATGAAATATGCGGCTTGCCATTGCTAATATATTTCATAGCCTTCGAATTGTGTGGTTCATATTGCAACGTTTTGTTGCCGCATTTTGCGTAAATTTACTCGTAACGGTCTCTCGCGCTGCTTCTGCTTCTGCCTTTGTGTGTGTATGCCGTCATAACTTTCTCTGCTTTTGATTGAGCGCGTAAATTTACTGCGTGACCGCATTGTTGTTGCCAATATGGTCAGCAATGCCACACAAAAATGCTTAATGGACTAAGGAATTTTTAAGTGGTGTTATAGCTGGATGTTGGAGGGTCATAATTTTTAGAAAATATTTTTCACAACATACATTCTAAAAATTTTGGTTTCTTACTGAATATTAGCATTCTAAATTCATGCTTTGAACTTGATTTTATGTATTATAATATTGGATTTTAGACCAAAAGTGTTAAAACTAACACCTATGTATTTAAGAAAATCTATAATTTTTACATATTGGCTAGGTGAGCCTCAAAACACAAGCATTACTCAGACGCACAACTCTGACACACCGCATTCACGATCACTTGGTCATTCACACTCTCTTCCTCTCTTGCTTAGCACTGACTGTTATCTGAAGTTATATGTTGTAGATTATCTTTCTAGTGAGAATTACTTTCGCTGAAAATCATCGTTTTAGTGTTATGGTTTTTGGGTGAGTGTGATTAATTTCCGCTTTGAGGCAGAAGCACTGGTCTTCTTCAGCTTCTTTTCGAGTAGTTAAAAATACGTTTAGCCATAATTCTCTCTCTACAATAAAGAAAAGAGATTGATCAGAATTATAGGGATTGGAGTGCATGTTTCAACACTGAGCGGAAGGCAAGCATGTATTGGGAGTTACTTAGGTATTAGTTTATAATCCATGAACCTACTTCCACTAACAGTAATATTTAGCATTAGGTTCTGAAGTAAGTTACATATAGTTACATTCAGCTAGTTACTTGTAAAATAAGTCCAATCCATCACTAGTTTGGTAAGAATCAAATCTCATACAAAATATAGCTTCTTGCAATGCCTAGTATATATAAAAAAACTGCTTTGGATCCAGTGGCTAAGTCCTAAATCCTCAGAACACCACAGAATTATCATACTTGTTCGCCTATAATGGACTCTATGTCACCTTGAGTTCTAGTTCAGAGCTTATATATTCATATTTAAAATGTCTGACACCATAACTTATTCTATAATCAATATTTCAAAATGTTCACCAGATAATATGGTATATCGACTCAAATTGTATCTTTGAAGGTAGTCCATTACTAATGTAGTTTGGATTCAAAATTTCAAATCTTTTGAATATGAAGGGGTGTGCGAAATTGAATATAAAGGCAGTAGGCAGTAGGCAGAAGCCTCTGTTATGCTGCCTAAGAAGAATTGGCGATCCAGTAAAGTATTTGAAGACTAGTTTGCGTTTTTGTTAACAAGATGTTGGATGTTGCATTAGGTGAATCTTATCAAATTTTGGTAGGCTGGGTACACAAATATAAAGGTATATCGCCCTTTTCTACTTCTGTCACCTTTTATTTGGCTTTATCGTTGCTTGGCTTCTTCATTTAGATACGAAAGCCACAGGAGCATGACAGATAGTACTTAAGGCCGTATAAGTGTTGTTATGATCCAATATTGCCTTATGTTACCCTAAAAAAATATTGAATATTTTCTTATTAAGGCGGTATTCTATTATCGACTTAATTTTAAAGTTAGAGCCGTACTAGTGCCGTGGCAACTCGGCCATTTTGGTTTTCTCGAAGCGATCATCACGTATCATAAGTTATAATCAGTCGATTTAATTGAAATTTAGCATAAATATTCCTTAAATATCTCCCCAACTTGTGATCCAACTAAAAATGAAAATTTCTCATTTATATTATTTTTAAAAATATCGACAAAAGTAAAAAATAAGCCCTTAACTCCGGCTATTTTAGCTTGTATTTGGAGTTGGGAGATCGACGCTAAGTAATATTTCGCAGAACTAAGCTGGACAAGAAAACATTTTCACAAACTCCCTGTTGGATTATTCAGCTGGTTTTACGCTTCTCCGCTGCCTTTCTTTTATGTTATGTTCTTGGATTGTTATTGCGGCCAAATCTTTCATTTCTGCCCATGCTAACCCTGATTGCAGCATGTGACTTATAATTTCGAGCGTCTCCATTTGGTTTGTTATTCGTTACACGATAGTTCTCTCCACAACAAATCTGGAGCAGGTGAAAGAGATAAGCTCCGCGTTTGTTGCAGAAAGAAAATGTCGTGTCGTCATCGTGGCCGAATCTGTGCAGGTACTCCCAGAAACAGTCAAGGCCCGTCAATAATTGCGTAAAATAAAAGTCTGTCTCTATTGTTGTCTTTTAATTCAGACTGGTACGTTCTTAATGAGCCTATGCATCTATTTTCCTTTTTCTGACGCATCCCATTGTCTTTGGACTCTTCAAGGCTCGTCTGTCACTCCTTTTTTTCTTTCGTCAGCCGTCAGACGCTTATTCATAGATTTAGATTTTTGATAGACTCTGCTTAGCTCTAAGGCCATTGAATTCGACGGCATAAGACTCATATCTGGTCTATATGTTAGACCGCGCAGGTCATTCTACTGGCGCATAACCTGGACCCTGCTTTTGCCTTATTGACATTTGTTTTTTACATCGTGTTGTCGCCCATATAGGAGCAGCCGCGTAGCTAGTAGGGCGCTCCTACTTTGGCTAGGGCCACCTGTGTTAGCCATTATTTTTGACAGGGGCGTGGTCACGTTAGCTGCCATGCCACAAGCTTTTTCAATATGCGCTTTGAAACTGAGCCTTGTATCAATTATGTCACCAAAGTACCTCAATGGGTTTTGTAGCGTTGAATTCACCAATGTTTAAGGTGACCGTTTCTAGCTTTCTTTTCGAAAAAGTAAAAATGTTGGAAACTGCGAACTTTATTTTTGAATAGCCGCCATTCTGAGAATGATTTTCGATGGTTTTTTAAGCATAAATCGCACGTACTGTCGGACCACTCAGCCAGAAATCGCTGAAGATGATTTTTCGATGAAAATCCGAATCAAATTCAAGTTGTTGCTCAGCCCTATTCACGAACATACGACGAATCTGGTGGTCAGGCGGCTACAGTTCTTGTGTTAATTTGGTCTTGTAAGGATGTAGACCAAGATCTTTTCGCAAAATTCGCCACAACGACGTCACAGAGATGCCAAACGCTTGAGAATGACGCGTGAGAGACTGATTTGGGTATTCCTCAATTGATGCACTAGAGGCAGCAATATTCCCAACATTACGGGCACTTCTTTGTCTCACTGGTATGGGAACATTTTGTACTGTGCCTGTGGATTCAAATTTTTTCAGTAGATTCTGAATTGTTGATCTGACAGCACGATTATGACGATCATAAATTGGTCTGGAATTTGAGGCCACCGACTCCGAATTTCGGTTTGATAATTTAGACTCGTTGTTGGATCATCTATTTTTCCGTGATTAAATGGCAAACCTTACTGAAAGGAAATATCAAAAGAGCGGGAAAAAGTATGACGTCGTTTACTGTCTCTATGGGTATACTTGTGCAGCGTCCCGTTTGCAAAACCAGTTATATTCCTAAATAATAAATTTAGATTGCCCATATTTAAGTATTAATATAATTATCTGCTCTCTTATAGACTCGTCCGCTACTTCCTCACTTCTCCTTCGTTACATACAATAGATCATAAAAAATAGCATAAATTTAGTTTAGCACCAAACTGTCAAGGATATTATGAAAATCCATTTATTCCCATTACCAACCCAAAACAACAATGACAACAACAACAATAACTGTAAACTAAAAAAATGATTAATTGCACGCAAAGTAATTAAAAACCAGCAAGACTAATTAAAAACATTATTTAATTGCGAATGTAAGGCTAAATATCGCCGTAATGCCACCGCAGCTATGCGCTGCAACGCACACGCGCTCCTAAAAATATGCAATAATAATAATAAACAACGCGAGGCAAGCGCTTGGCAGGCAACGATGTATGTGTATGCATGTGTGGGTGCAACAATTCAATTGCCATATTGCAATTACATCATGAAAATACAATTTTCTCTAATGCATACGAAACAACAAAAACAACAACAATAATAAAAACTACAACCAGTAATATTGTAGAATGAAGTACGCTAACAAGCGCGCACAGCAAACAACAGTAACAACAACATACAACAGAAAGTTATAACAGCGAAAACAACAACAACAAGTAGCAACATACAAGTGATTATTCATGTGCACACATGCGAACATTATTATTTTTATTTTCAATTTGAAACCATTGCCATGCATTAACAATAATCTGCGAAGGCTGCCGGCTGCCTGGCGGTCGGACAGACACGAGAGACAAACAGACACGACTAACCTGTGAATACTGTAGACTGCGCTAGAGATAGTTCTAGCGACTACATGCGGGTGTACCATTCACCTAAGTGTGTGTGTGTGTGTGTGTATGAAATATATAACTGCCGTTATTTAACGGCAAACAGCCTGTAACGGAAATATTTGTACGTTTATTATGCGCGCAGTGTCTTATATCTGTGAAGGTGTGTGTATCAAGGTATATTAGTGCCTAGTTGTGTGTCTCAATATGCCTGTGTGTGTATGTTTGGCAGCAGAGTAGCGCTTCGCCTTGCGTCATATCTCGGCCGCAAAACCAGGATGTTGAGGGGCAAAAAACGCAACGCTGTTCGGTAAAACTCTGCCACAGCAACATGCAACCTGTTGCGCCAACAGCCATTGGCGGCGGAAAAATACGAGACAACAGCGACCTGCTGGCGGCGGCCGCAAAGCATATTCATGGCTGCGAGTTGTTGCATAAAAATAACGCTGTGTGTTGCACGCAGGAAAGTATACAACCAAAGGGTGACTGCTGGTGTCTGTTGCATGCACACACTCACACTGCAAAATATGTTTGCTTGCATGCATGTGTGTGTGCGTAATGAAATTTATGTCTGTGGTGGGGCTTTACTAATGGACTTTTATACTTGCGCATTTTATTATAAAAACAATGAAACAAAAAATAATTTTTTAATGAAAAACAGCAGGAATGTGCAGCGTAATAAAAATAATAATAGTTGCAACGTCTGCAGTCAATAGTAGCAACAGCTGTCACAAGCAGTTGGAATTGTAGCGTTAACCGTGTGTTGCTCCTGGTGACTGTAGTTAATGTGTTGTTACAGGGTGTTGGTGCTAAGTCTTTATCCTATTTTTGAATGAGATTTCTTTTGATTTTTACTGAAATTATAATATTTCGGAAAATATACGAGCTGATCAAATTTGACCCGGACTGGCAAAAAATTAATTTAAGTATTTGCGAATGATCTTTGTTATGGTTTTTTATTGATATTTCGGAAAATATACCACCTGATCAAATTTGACCCGAACTGGAAAAAATTAATTTTTGATCTTTTATATGGTTTTTACTGAAATTTCAATATTTCGGAAAATATACCAACTGATCAAATTTGACCCTGACTGGAAAAAAATAATTTAAGTATTTGCGAATGATCTTTGCTATGGTTTTTATTGAAACTTCAATATTCCGGAGAATATACCGCTTGATCAAATTTGACCCAGACTGAAAAAATTTAATTTTTGATCATTTATATGGTTTTTACTGAAATTTCAATATTTCGGAAAATATACCAACTGATCAAATTTGACCCGGACTGGCAAAAAAATAATTTAAGTATTTGCGAATGATCTTTGTTATGGTTTTTTATTGAAACTTCAATATTTCGGAGAATATGCCACTTGATCAAATTTGACCCGGACTGAAAAAAATTAATTTTTGATCTTTTTAATGGTTTTTACTGAAATTTCAATATTTCGGAAAATATACCACCTGATCAAATTTTACCCGGATTAAAAAAAACATTAACCACCTGTGGTAAGTCGCACCATAAGAGAAGCTGAGTGTCTCTGCTATCTTTATGATGGCAACACGAAAATTTTCCAGTACTTTTTATATAACTTTTTCGATGTTATATGGAGATCAAACTTCTCGAAAATTTGAAAAATAGTTGTACCATCTTTAAAAAAATTCGGTTTGGTTGCGATGTTCATATAGATCAGTCCGAGTAAAATATCACCAGCTTTTATATTCGTGGATTCGAAGTTTTAATCATCTTCTCTATTATTTCGGCTTATGGAAGCTTGTGTACCACAATTTCTTAGATAACCAGAAAGCAGGTTATCAACTATGCCACATAAATCTTCAGAACCCACATACAAATCATTAAAGCCGAAAAATCTGTAGTCGCTTAGTAAAATTCTTCTGTATTTTACTGCTTTTGAACGGGCGAAATTGAATATTGACTGAATCCTAAGTGCTGTGAACCTGAATGAAAATGACCCGAAAATGAGAATTGAAAAATTCTCCTTCTAATACCTACTTTAATGACCTCTGACTTCAGGAACTTCTTTAGTTATTTGGTTTCTTGGTTGAAAGTGGGCAGCTAAGAAGATACCAAGTCGCAGCTAAAGGCAAGTCGGTATATCCATTTACTCTCCTGGTAATCACCACACCTCACATAATATGTGATTCACTCATTCTTGAAATTCCTGGAGTGCGCATGGCCAGATTTTTTTAGATCATTAACAGTTTCTCTAGATAGGGGTTGCTGTCATAAGAAGTGAGCATAAGTCTTCCTTTATAGATTCAAAGTGTTTTTCAAACTTCTGCTTTCTATGCAACTCATGGCACTCTAAACAGTAACCTAACACCGTTTCGATATAAAGAGATAGTATAATAGCCTTTCCAGATTAACGAACTGTAGTAAGAACTTTTAATTTCGCAAAAGTCCTATAGGCAAGAATGGGTCAGAAGTGGTCTGGCGAACTTTTTTCTTCGGCAAAACCCAGATCTTTCAGGTTACATGACATGAAATCGATTATGATATATGTTTGTATATAGTATATATAGAAAGGCTAATTAACATCTCTAAATTTATTTATTCAAATTTAATCTAACTTCCTTGCATTGATTAAAGTGGTTATATTGAGAGGTTAAATCCTCTTGAAAGTCAGATACAAAATTCGTTTTTTCTGATTTTTTGTTTTTTTCTGAAGAGACATCTTATTTAATAACTAAATAAAAATAATGTGCATTTACTAAATTTAATTTGATTTAATAATTAGCAACTCATTTTGCAAAATTTTGAATTTTTGTATTGAAAAGCTCGCAACCCTGATTACAATAGATGAGTTCAGGTAATGATCTATAGACTGGTGAAAATTTTGAATTTTGACAAAAGCCCAAAAAATCGTCAAAAATATCATTATATTTTTGGAACATTATCTGACGATTATATCTAAAAAGGTGGCGTGAGATTTTTATGTTAATCGGTCCATCCCATTTTCATCATCGGTTTAAAGTTTTGTCATCCGATTCTTCTTCTTCAAAGTGGGATTTCACTTCCGAGACTGTTGTTTGGTTTTCGTTGAAGCGATTTTTATGTGGCGGGTCCCAAACCCAGCGCACAACTCTGAGGATACATGGTTCGCCTTCTAACTTTAGCTCGCCTTCAAACGGATGATCTTAGGCTAGCCATAGGATACTTGGTCTAAGACTGAAAGTCGTGAACTGCTTCAGTGATAAGCAAAATAATCGTTTCTGGCCATTCCCAAGTGGACGACGGCCAGAGAACTTTCCTCACTTGCGTGAACTTCTACACGTGACTCCATCTCCATTTTTTTGTGATCCGATTACATTAAGCTAAAGAATTCAGACAAATAAGCTTATATCTTCCTGAAACTATTTTCTTGACTAATTTCAAAGTTTCGTAGATTTTTTGCAAAACTCTGTTTGCTCGATATGCATGCAAAAAAAATTTTTTTTAAATCCAAAAGTGAATATTTTAATGAGGATATTTTAATAGTTAATAGGTTATTAATTGGGTTATTTTAACAGTTAGTAGATTATTAATACCAGTAGAGAGTAGATAGAGACACCCTGTTTGCTATTAAAATATGCACGACTTCAGCAGGATATGGCAATAACGAAAAGTTACCGTTGACGCTCGTATTTTACTTTACGATGTTGTCATTGCTGACGTAAAAGTTAAAGACTGGTCGAAAGCCATTACTGTTGCTTGCTGCTTGCTTGTGGCCAATGCATTTTATTTGCGCCAATGATTAAGTAACAATGAGTTAGCGGGCAAAGAGGTGGGCAGCGGGCAGGCAGACAAGCAGATATGAGCCATTACATTTGCTGTATAAATTGCTTATTTATGTAAATATTTGGCAACAACAAGCATATGCTGAATTTATGCGTATGTATGTGTGCATATATATATATGTGTATGTATGTATATATATGTGTGTGTTTGCTATATATTTACTGGTTGTTGTCGCCGGCGGGTTAAGTGAAAATATTTTCCTAGCAAATTATTAGTTCAGCGCAGTTTTACGACACACTTTGCTCGTAAATTCGCGACCAGCACGGAAACTAACACACACACACATATATATACACCGTTTGTTGCAGTTGTTGGCTGGCTGGCCGGCGCTTAAATCAAATTGCCATATTTCGCTGTTGGCGCTTTAAAGTTGTATGCGTTCTAAGTGCCATAGCGCGGTTAGTGCGCACAACAACTACACACACCAATGGGCTAAAATGTATACATATATATAAATGTATGTGTGTGTTAGTGTAATATACTCGTTTATGTATTTCGATGCAAATATTTACTTGTTTTCAGCTTGAGTCAATTGCGGCCACACACCGACTTAATTAAATTTCGTTTACTGCTTTTACTGTTATGGCATGCACACAAACACACTTACAACGACATACATTTTTATCGTAAAATTGAAATATTTTAGACTTTTCTTGCATTTCGCCAGGCACTTTACGCCGCTCCCGAAGTATTTGCAACCTTTTCGAAAATTTTTAATTTAAGCTGGAATTTTGTTCTGACAACTGTCTGCTTGATTGACCGTCTGGCTGGCGTCTGTGTATTACAATCGCTTGTTTTAAGTGGGTTTATTATGCAGTAATTAAGTTTTATTGTGCGCATTTTGTACATAGTAAGTCCATAAAAACTGAACTGGGACAGCTGTTGAGCTATTTCTTGCCCAGCTGCTGCGAAATTTAATGGATTTAACTGTTGTTTGACTCATTTCTATTTTGACCATTTAGCTCTGGTAAACTAGTCGTCAAGATATTTCGTAATATCTTTTTAATTTTGAAGCACTTGCTGACAGAAGAATTGACGTTGCAGTGAGACAGCTCGTTTTTGTGTCTGAGAATTGTAAAATATGTATGTACACCTATTTGAGAGAGTGAAAATTCGACTAAGAAGATATTGACTATCCACAAGCCATTAGTTTAGGCAGCATATGCTCTGAATATGCTTCCTCCAGCCTAAAAATAATTATTGAATTTTCACTTGGTATCATCAAAGTGACCAAAAATGCTTTTAAAAATTTTCTCTAGTTGAACAGATGTGACTGTAGGTAATTTTCATTCTAAAATTACATGTACTCATATACTTATCTGATCAACTTTGACCCGGACAGGTTCATATAACCTTCCCACGCAAACTGAATTGATTAAAAATTAATCCTAAATTGTTTTTTTATGCTTTCGTGTATTTCGATCTCTATGTATCTATGGTAGTGAGGGTTGCCAAGCTGTTTCTTTACAACGCGGAATAATTGTCTGGCAAAATTTTTTAGCTAAGTGCCAGCTTTAATATTATTGTTATTCTAGCGATTTTTACCATAAAAAAATTTGAACAAAGTGTTTGCTTGAGTGTTTCTGTTTCCAATGGAATCACAGCTAAGGAATCGTTTAAAATCTTTCTAAAGTATCTCTGGAAGTCCATTTTATCAGGAAGACAAGTATTTGAGTGACGCAAAACATTCAGATGAAGTCGTGAAGTCATCGAAAACTTGCCTCTTTCGAATGGTTCATTCATCTCTGTTAATAATGATAACATTGAGTCCTCGATCCAACTCTTTTAATGAAGATAACATAGATACAGTTAAAGTAACAGTACTTGAAATTCATCGTGTTGACACCATAGAGATTGCAGATACTGTCAACATCTCTTATGGATCGCACAGCCAAATTAATTTAGTTTATTAACATTATAATTAAGAAACCACTTTTTGAAATGTGCACAGCCGGGTACTCAATCAACGATAGGTTCGATCAGCTGTTATATAGTACATGGTTGTGTTCTTCATTTCGTATTCTTTCTGTTGATTAAAATTCCTCTGCTGTTGGATATTTTATCAATGCCAACAACAGCCTAGATAACAACCGGTAGAGTTAAAAGCAACTAAATTTAGTCGGAGGTCAATAACACGCAGAATTGCGTTTCAGTTTCAACTCGACTTCAGTTTGATTAAGAATGTATAAAAATGTGAACTTCATTTTGTATAAATTAGCACTTGGTCTAAATTAGCACTTTAATCGAGCAAAGACCAGTTAATTGGTCAATTAACTCCTGTGTAAAAAAACTATAACACATTTTGGTTAATGTTTTAGGTACGAAGAGTGTCAGTGCTAGATTCATACAATGAGACCAAAAGCTTTTGCAAAAGCAACTTCGCAAAAGAGTTGCTTGACAGCGTAATTGAGAACCCTACATTCATCAAAGGCTTCAATACTGGTGACGAAGCGTGGGTTGATGAATATGACTTCGAAACTGTCGGAAAGTTCAACGAATACCGCTCCAAAAATTAGTCAAAAAATTAAAATACTTAAATTTCTTTGTTTGCCATTTCGGGTTAGTCAAAATTGATCAGAAGGTATACCAACAATGACACTAATCAATAGGTTCTATCTTAAGTTTTGTGGTCTTTGACTATATTTGCTCCTAGTAATGTTTAATGGAAGTCTAGTGCCCGTAGATAGCAACAATATTTGACAAATGAAAATTTGTTTTTACCCGAAAATTCATAAAAAGAACCTATTTAAATATGAGATGTACCTGTTGAATGTTTTTCACACATCAGACACTTATACATACTATGTGCCGGTTTTGAATGTCTCAAGTCTTTGATATTAGCAAATATTGAACCATGAACTCGTATAACTGTAAGAATATGTTAATATTTGGAATTTTACAAGTTTAGTATCCTTTTCCCCCCTTCATTTCATTTCTTTTCGTCGCTAAACACCACGTTTCTCCACTCTGCATCCCAAAATTGGTACTTATGAGCGAACGTCAGTCTCGAAATGTCGTTGCAAAAGCTCTGGTGAAGATGCTATAGAAACGTATTTTAACTCTACATTCTGATGGATAATAGCGATACGACTTCCCGTTAATTTCAGATCCATATGATGTTTAATTTCACCACTGCTCATTCCTGCATTCACTGTTAAGCGCTTGATGTGCTTTTTGGATCGAGCATCAATGGTTGGTGTTCAGCCTCTGCGTTTGATGGAAGCATAATTAGAAGGATTGTTCAAGAAATTGCTTATAGTATTTCTATGAAATGTTATTATAGGCACAATTTCATTTCGCATATAACGGAACAAAAAATTAAGAGACTTATAAAGCCGTTATGACTGAGGTAACACCAATAAAATATATACGAACAAAGTGTGTACACAAAAAAAAAACCAAAAATATAAATTAAAGCAAGGAGAGAAGAACACATTTTTACACAAATACATATACGTTTGTATGAAATATATTCTGGTATTCATTGTACTGTGGCACCCTCTATCGGGTTTTGAAATTTTAACCATTACTTCGATATTCATGTGGTAATCCAATATTTTGGAAACAATAATTAATTATTATTTTTTGCACATCATATTCAAAATTTATTCCGCTTAAGAAATTTTTTCCGTTAAAAGACATACGCTTCAATATGAATTACATTATCACCAGGTCCCTGCGCGTTATATATGTTTATAAATTCTTATGTACTTGTACATTAGGGTGTCCATTATGTTCCAAGTTGCTTTTTTGCAGGCGTCCATGTCCTATACGCAACGAAGCACGGAAACACTTGACGTAAAACTTTAACTGCGTATAACTCTTACAGGCTCGAATTTATGGAAAAAAGTTATTGTTCTATATGTATATGCAAAAACTTAAAATCTTAAACCCTTTTTAAGGTGTCATATAGGTTTGCTCGAGTAAAAAACCGCATTTTTTCAACAATTTTTTTCTCATATAAAAATTAATTATTTTTGTTTAGAATTTTTTTCATTGCTACAACGCTACACTATAAACGAAGAAATTTTGAAATTTTTGGAAAAAAATATTTAAACCATTGCCATTGCGACGCCATATCCGGTGACCCCTCGGAAAAAAGATGAGCCCGCGTTGGCAGGATAACTCCTTACAAGATCATCTACAGTGAAAAAATACGTGTTTTAGTTAAAACCTTAACTTAGAACTTGGACGAAGGAAAAAACACAGAAAATTGGTTTTTCGGCAGACATTTTGATATCTCACAGAACAGTGTAAAATTTCACATTTCGTGAAGATCGGTTTAAAGACGAGCACACAAATTCTCAAGGCTGTATCTCCGCTACTATAACTCGGATTAATTAATAAAATAATTAAAAAAAATCGATTTTTTGAAACTTGTAACCCCTTAACTGTGTATAGCTTCTAAAAATTGTTTTTATGGAACAAATCTTTACCACCTTTTTGTATTATAAAATCATTTAGACACAATTCAAATTCTAAATAAAGTGTTTGTTTTACTTTGGAACCTTTTTAAAGCACAAAAAAAAAAAAATCTACTTGACGAATAACGTATACCTTAACATAACTATCTATACATCCATATGCTTCGTTATGAAATATTATGTACATAAAGTATTGTTTTTAAACACATTTAATCTTTGTGCTTTACGTCAACGTGCATACACACGTGTGTTTGTATGAAAACCGCAGTCACTGTTGTCCATATTGCATGTGTCCGCTGCACAAGGCTTTCATTTTGGTTGCATTGTCGTTCGCATTTATTTAATTTCTTTTATTTTTATGTGTTTTTACCTTACTTGTGTATGTATTATTGTTTTTGTTGTCAATAACTTTTATTTTTATTTACAAAATGTTTCGCCTTTTGTCTGTGTGTCTGTCACTGCCATTGCCTTTCACGCCACAAACGAGTGTTCATGAATAAAATACAATCGATTATGAGTTAACGCTTGAGCGCAAGAATTTAAGTTTCCAAAACGCTTAATGCCCAATCGAAAAAATCTGCATGCTATGAAAAGATATACAAATATTGATTGGTATTATTGAGGTTTTGTAATTCTTTTCCAATTAGTTGAGAGTGTATGGAAATGGGTGGAATGGATTGCTCGAATTGATTTTAAGTTAAAAGGTTTGAGAATTGATTCGTGAGAGGTTTGAATGCAATTGTTGTTATTATGGTTGGTTTTAAATTAATTTTCTTAAATAAAAAAAATTAAAAATTCCACCTTGAACATTTTTCTGCTAAAATCTTAATTTTCTCGCTTTCACCTTTTCTCATTGCCACCTTGCAATCCACATTTTTATTGAAAGAAATTTGTATTGAGCATAAATCTTTCCTCGCCGTACCATTATCACGCTCTCGCTCTTCCTTGCTCTCTCTTCCCATCTGCTTTCGGTCCACAAATATGCATAAAGATTTATGTATTCCGCACCTTAAGGGTCATTTAAACGTATTGCACTCGATTAAGCGATTTTCCATTTTCAATTCATCACTTTTTTTATATTGTTGCTATTGACGTTGTTGTTATTGCATGATACTTGTGTGCTTGCTTTTTATTTAAAATGACTGCTTTTGTACGTGTGTAGCCGAGTAATGACCTTTGAGCGCCATCAAAAAAGCATACAAAGGATAAAAAATGCTGTTTCTCACATTAAACGGTGGCAAACATAGAAAAAACAACACAAGTGAAATATAAAAATAACAACAACAATTACCACAATTGGTTTGTATTGAGAATAAACGATGTCCTTGGCCTCGCTACGCTAACATGTATTTGTATTTATGCATATATGCTTATGTATGTGTGTGATTTTATGATGGTAATGTGTATTAATACATATAGACATCTGTACTTTTATATATACATACATTTGTATGTATGCATATATGTGTACATGTACATATGCATATATATTTGTACAAACATTAATTTGAAATCGATATATAGCGCCTGTGGGCGGCTTTGGTACGCATAGAGGGCGTAGCTAAATACATATATCCATAGCATACATTTAGGCGCCTAAATACAAATTCTTCATATAAATGCCATTTCTCATTATAATTACTTTCACTAATGCTTTCTTAACTTTCAATTTATTTTCAGGTATGTAAACACACACACTCATAGAAATGCATGTGACCGTTAGCTTTCATAACAGTAAATTATATACTACAAATATCACCAGTAAATTTCTTCCGTGGTAAGCCCAACACAGCGCATAAATGCCACAACTGCTTTGCGCCTTAAATCCACTTTTCTAAGTTCTTTTTTTTTGTGTTTTTTGTTGCGATAAGTGGCAAGTCATAATTTTAAAACGCTAAAAATCGTAAATTTAATTTCAAGCGACCACATGTGGCATACAACACGAATTGGTTTCAATGCTCAAATGCACTTCTGCTTCAGCCACATAAACCATTTGAGCGCAGAAAATAAAATAAAAGAAAACAAAAATAAAGAAAATAGAATAAAATAAAACAAAGCAATAAATAAATAAAAAATGCGGTATAAATTACAGCAACTCAAAGCTCATAAACAATTCGGCTTAAGCAGCAGTCGCGTAGTCATACAAAAGGATTTAATGTCGCTACAGCGGAAAATTTATTACTTTTTCTAGTGTGACATTGAGAGGTTTCGAAAGAGGAGGCGAAAAATTCTGTTTAAGGATAAGGGTAAAAGGGAGCAAATAAATCACTGCGCAATGGAGAGACGGTGTCTTTGAAAGGGTTCTCTTTTACAAGTGTAAAATCAGTGTAAATATTATATTGCTTTGGCTTACGCGGCGGACAATTGAAATTGTGAGCTTTGGTGGAATTTAAATTGAATTTGTATAATAAAAACTATTTTGTTTTTTTGTGAAGGCAAAAACAGCTTTGTAAGTTATATACCACATAGTCGTGAGTATACTTTTCTAAACATTTAATTCCGATTGAATATTTTTGTTTTCTCAGTTTCTTTCAAAGCTAAATAAGGTGTGAGGCTTTGATAGATTTTTAAATTGTACCTAAATGTAGGCAACAGTTTTTTGATCAATAATGAAATATAATTTGTTTCAGAAGCCTACGACTGGTACAAAGCCTTCACTGCCAGTCAAGAGATCGTTGAAGACATGCCTCGTTCTGGACCACCTTCGAAGTGAAGGATATGGTACTTGAAAATCGTCGGGCAAGTGTTAGAGATACGGCAAGAGAGTTCGAATGATTTTGGTGGATATTTTGAGTATGAAATGCGTTCTTGCTCGACTCGTAAAGCTGAATTTTTGCAAAAAGAGTACGATTTTGACCAAATTTAAGTCCAAAAACAAAATGAATGCTATCGATCATAATATAAGATTATCAAATATTGCTCGGATGTTTTGCCAAAATAGTTGCGAATGCAAAAACAAAAAAAATGTGAAAGAAAAATCCTGAAAGAAGAGGTCAAGAACGCAATGTATTGTGATCCGTTGAAGCAAAAATGTTTTTAGTGGCCAGAAAATGTTTCATTTGATCGCAGATATATTTCATGGGTGCTAAAATACGGAGGTGCCAAAACCAACGTATGAGGTTTTTCGCTGACTTAATGACCTGACCTTATTAAATTGAGAATTTTTGGGCAGATGTCAAGGAAGCTGTAGGGAAAGAGAATCCGTGGAATTCAAAGCGGTTATAGAGAAATGAAGGCTTTTGGTGAACTTCATCCCAGGAGATGCACAGCTTTATTATTTCACTGCGGCCATTCGATAAAGTACTAATTAATTAAACTTTATATTTTTTCTTCAAATGAATATCTGGTTATACCTCTGCTATTATTTCAAAAATAGTAACTTATACGTTTCGGCACACCGCATATAGGGATTTACGTGGCTGAAATTGAAAAATGGCATGTTGTCTGATTTGAATGAAAATTTCACAGTTTGTTACCAACTATTTATACATTATTTTACCAAAGTATTAGGATTATATCTGCATTAGTTTTTTTCCAGAACTGCCCAAAGTTGGTGAATGTGGAGAACATCAAAATTAGCAAAATATTTACTCAAAAGTCAAATCATTGATACAATAAAACAACTATTGAAATTCTACTTTATTATTATTTTTCATTTATAATATGTATCAAAGAAAAAATTTGCATCAAAATCCATTGAAAAAAATAATGCATAAAAAATTTTGTGGAACAACATAATTTGGACGTCAAAATTTCAATGTTCTTCAAATTCATATACCGAATTAAAGCCTGAAGTCTCAGCTAAATGATAAAAAAAAAAATTCAGCTGCCCCAAATTGCCCCCCTTGAAAAAAATATATGTCTAGACGATTTTTTGAAAATCCTGATGTATCATTCCAAAAGAATTAGACGCATATGTGATGCATCACTTATTAATGTCTTCGGATCCGTACATAAATATTTTTCGTACTAAAATAAAATTAAAAAAATTAGAATGTCACGAAGATGTAAAAAAGTTGCTAAAAGAGACTTGATAAAAGAGAATTTAGTTGTATGGGAGGTGGGCGTAAAAGTGGGCGGATATTATTGAAATTTAACACCAACATATATAATGTCATAAAAATGCTATGTACCAAAAATCAGTGCTGTAGGTCAAAAATTAAGTTTCACCTTATATGGGAGGTGGGCGTAAAATAGGGGGCGTGATTTTGATTTTTTCATTTTTTTCTTGATTGGAATTCAAAACAATGATGTACCAAATGTCATTGTCCTGCGAAAACTCCTTATATTTTTAGCCGCAGTATGCACTAGCAGAAACCTATGTGCACCGTAGTTGTGGCAAAAATAGTCCAACATAAATCCATAATCTGAAAATTACTTTACTGAAGCATATAAACATATATACTTATGAAGGTATAACCCTGAGCCTTTGCAATTCTATTTCGTTTACATATACCGTTATCACGGTTTTGATTTTTTCTCAGCATTCCCATTGACAATCTTTATCTGTATCTATGCCTTCAAATCGCATTCAAAATAAAAGCAAATGTATGTTGCTCATACGTCACGGCGTACCTGCAGAGCTGTGTTCATACAACGTACGACATGGCGTATACGCAATTTTTTATGCCTCCAATACAAACCTATGAAGGTACATATGTCTATGTATACATATGATTGGATATGTGTCCTCATATGTGCATGTGTGCGCCAAAAGTGTGGTTTCCTGTCAATAAATCGATTTGGGACTATCCATTGTGGCTCCTACATCATGCGGTGAAGCTTGAATATGTTGTTAAAAAGTACGTTTCTACCCATATGTATCCATACATATGTATTTAGCTACATGAAAAATAAAACATCACACAAAACTGCCACCAACCAGCTTTATCGCGTTATTGCCGTCCCTGTTTCGGTCTTCATTTGTCTATTTTTAGCGCGAGTGCGTTGAATTGGGTGCGTAGTGATTACTGCTTCGTCGCTTTTATTTTTTACAACGCCAATCTCGTACACCACATTACAATGCGTTTGCCGTACAGTTGTATTGGTGTGTTGTATAGTGTGTGTTTAGTGCTGCAAACGTTGTTGTTTTTTATGTGCTCACTTCATTTGCCTGCTTTGTTACACACATACTACTATGCACGTATTTTACGGCTTTGTTATTTTGGGTATGATTTTTGGCTCACATCAATAGCGCCCATTACACGCACACACACTTATATGTATTTATATTTGCTAGTATGCCTTTGTGCTCTGTTGATTTTCGCCTGAGTGAATGGCGCTCAAGGCTATATGAGCTTAAAGCTGAATTTTTTTTTCTAGTTTTATTACATGTATTGATGGTTTTGTTCCTTTTTTCTTTACTTGGAATATTTTTTCTTCATGCAATTTCGTCAAGTAGCATATATGAATGTGCATTAAGTAGAATAAATGAATTTATAAAATATTTTTTTGAATATTGTGGGCTAAAGTGACGTAATAAACGTCATAAATGTAATCTTAAGTACTAATTGTTAGAAGTTTTTTGATCAGCACTGTTTTTTATAAATAATTTTGTTTTATTTTTCTTTCACTTTTGTAAAAATAACGGTACTTATTCATTGTGAACTCACTACCACTTCTTAAAGCCTAAAAATGCGCGCCCAAAGGTCAAAACCTTCAAAGTTTCACTAGAAATTTAAATTTTATTACTACAAAATTTTTAGAAATAAATCCAAAACTATAATGGAACACAAAAAATACCTCAGAAAAACAAAAACAATCAATCCTTGTTACACAACTCCTGCACATTAAGCCAAACGCGCCTAAATTGCAGCCCCTAAAGCGTCTTAAGTGTAAGCAACATTTTTTCATGTCTTTGTACTTTTTTATGCCGTTATCATTGGCTCCCTTTTGTTTCTTGGTTTGTTACGCGTTTTTTGCTACCCTTTGTGGCTTTTATTGTAAGCTTTATCTGCTTTTATTTTATTACTCTTCTTTTACTTGCTTCCCTTGCGCATTCCGTAAGCTTCTTTATACGCCTCAAGCGCTGTGGGATATCATTATATTTTGGGTTTATTTAGTTTGAAAGGAAATTTGAAATGAAACTTTTGAGCCTTAGACGCTTAGCTCTATATCTGATAATGTTACTCATACGCACTGGCGGATTTTTCTGCAAATCACTGCTATTGGAAATGTGTGCACACATACAAACAAAGTTAGGTTTTTTTTATATGCACAAAAAAAAAAACAGTTAGCATGTGGCAACATTTAGCTTTTAAAAAATTATTACTGAAAATTTGAAGTACTATTACTTAGTGTTTCTGTATAGGTTAATTTTTTTATTGGAATTTTTCGCATATATTAGTATTATGCGTATTTAATAATAAAACAATTACATTTATTCTACAAAAGGTTGCATTCATCTACCGAATCATATTTTGAATTAAACTAGCTCCACTATTAATCACGTATTGGTTCCTTAAAGTCAGCTAGCTTGCTAAGAAAACTTCAATGTGCTGTTACTATTGTATAAGCCTCGTTTAGTCCTTTTTATGCAGAGTGTCTCATCAGCCCTCTTTCTAACATTGATATTTGCTTAATTAAGATATTAGAGTCAAAGATTGATTTATGTGTTAAACTGAACTTCCGATTGCAGTCTCTTCTTGTTACTTAAGCCTTGATTATGGTGTCAAAAATCCGCGCTGCCTATCCACAAAAGTTGTTCAATTATTTTTGCTTTGTTTTCATCTTTCATCCTTATAGATTCAACCAGTATTATATTTGTCTTCTTGAAAGCTGCTGTTCGATTCATGAATATGTGTTGAAAGATTGAAACCGAGAGTTTTAATCAATGAAAATTCGTCTTCACTAGCAAAGATTTGTATCCATCGGTGGAGGTAGAGCAAGTGGTCGGCTGTTTACTCTATATATATCCCAAATATATAGCGTGTAGTGGTGGGTTTGTAATAGCGTACCCAAATGTTCTAAATTATCAATATAAAAAAATAAAGATATTTAGATGTTATGGTAATCCCGATAATAAGCTCTTCTATTTTTTTACTTTTAATAGATCGAGATTTTTATTGACATAAGTAGTTGCATCCACTTTCAAGTCATAAACATCTTTTTTTTTTGTGGAAATATTCTTAAAAATTCATTTGATTTAATGAATGAAATTTACAGAATTCAATGTAGTCAGCGATTCATTGTTCAAAATTTTGAATTCCTGGCAGTGAATAAGATTTTTCTGCTTAAAATTATCCAAAAATCAAAAAAAAAAAAAAAATATTATTGCCGATGAATACAAGTAAAAATCGAAGGAATAGCCAATTATTAAAGTTTTCAGTAAAGTCATTTCAAAGTGACTTATAAAATCGAAATTAATGTCACAATTTTATTCTTACGTTTACAAGGTGCTTTCCAAAGTAAACAGGACTTAAAAAACACAGAACAAATGCGTTTTTTTTCGGCAAAATCAATTTATTTTATTCAAAATAGTCTCCTTCTGCTTCAATACAGCTTTTTGCATGGTCCAAAAGCATGTCGAACGAGTGTTTTAGCGCGTTGGTCGGCATGGCCGCCAGTATGTCAGTGCAAGCCTTTTGAATGGCCTCTACGTTTTCATAACGCTTTCCTTTCATGGGAAAAATCATTTTTCCGAAAAGGAAAAAGTCGCACGGTGGCATATCAGGTGAATACGGGGAGTAGTTAATGGTTAAAAAGTTAATTTATTTCAAAAAATCGTCCTTCGAATGTTGGATTCTGGGCAAATTTGTGGTCGTCAGTCAATTTGTGCGGAACAAACCGTGCACACACCTTTCGTAAGCCAAAATGTTCGGTCAAAATGGGATAAATCGATGTTTTGGAGATGTTCAATTCCAATGAATTTCAATGATGATTTCGGCTGATTTTCGATGAATTCACGCAGAGTTTCGATGGAATTTCCGGTGATCACGGATTTTGATTGGCCCACATGTTGATTGTTATTTATGGCACTCTGCTACGGGATAGGCAATCATCGCCATAAATTTGGTTCATCAATTGAAATGTTTCGGTAAAAGTTTTCCCCGTTTTAAAACAAAATGTAATGTGGACTCTTGCACCGATAACACAAACATACTGACACTTAAAACGCAATAACTTCACTTCCAATCGATGAGATGTCATGAAATTCTCACTGGACAATAATAAAGATAGCAGATTCTAACGCACCAGTCGACATATAGATGAGGATGACGTTACTGCTGCAATTTCACGTTCGATATTCGTACGAAGCTCATCAATCGTCGTTGGTTTGTTGGCATAGACCATAGACTTAACGTAGCCCTGCAGGAAATGGTCTAACGTCGTCAAATCGCACGATCGAGGCGGTCAATTGACTGAGCCATTTCGTGGGATAACACGTTCACCTAACTTGGTTTTCAATATATCGATTGTGACATTCACTGTGTGGCTTGTGGCGATGTCCTGTTGGAACCACATATTGTCCAAGTCCATGTCGTCCAATTTGTGCCAAAAATATGCGATTACCACTGAGCGATAACGATTCCTATTCACAGTAACGTGCCGGTCTTGATCATCACGGAAGATGTACGACCCAATGAAGTCGCCGGCCCATAAACCGCACCAAACCGTAATTTTTTCGTGATGCAATGGTGACTCATGGAGTACTTGTGAATTGCTGCCTCACCAATAACACATATTTTGCTTACTGACGAAGCCATTCAGCCAGAAATGAGTCTCATCGCTGAAGATGATTTTTCGATGAAAATTTGAATCAATTTCAAGTTGCTGGTCAGTCCAATTCACGAACATACGACAATTCTGGCGGTCAAGCGGCTTCAGTTCCTGCGTCAATTTGGTCTTGTAAAAATGTATTCCAAGATCTTTTCGCAAAATTCGCCCTAACGACGTCATAGAGATGCCCAACGCTTGAGAAGGACGTGTGAGAGACGGATTTCGGTCTTCCTCAATGCGGCAGCAATATTCTCGTCACTACGGGCTTTTCTTTGTCTCACTGGCACGGGACAATTTTATACTGTGCCTGTAGATACAAATTTTTCCACTAGAAGTTCAATTGTTGATTTGACAGAACGATTATGACGACCATAAATTGAACGTAGCGCTCTTAAAGTTTAGACCACTGACGGTAAAATTTCGGTATAAATTTTATAATTTCGGTATAAATTTTATAATTTCGACTCGTTGTTGGATCGTATGTCTTTTCATGATCAAACGACAAACCTTATTGAAGAGAAATGTCAAAAGAGCGAGAAAAATGTTGGCGTCGTTTGCTGTCCCTATCGGTCTACTTCTGTAGCGCCCCTATTGAGAAACCTTTTCCTTGTATATGCAAATTTAATACGCAATTAAATTAAATTTTTGGAAATTCAGAAGTGGATATAATGCCTTGAATTATGCTAACATATAATGGCTTAAGCATATTACTCAGTTAATAGAATAGTGAAATTGAAACTAAAATGCTTTTTCATCAAAATTTTTTTCTTTTACAATTTATTTTCTTGTAGAACCACAGTGGCTATTAGAATTTTCCTTGAAAAAAGGTGATCCGATGGTTAGCCTAGTAGCTTTCAATTTTTTATTAAAACTCAATATAAAGTTTTTTTAACACACTCAAATAAATATTTAATAAAATCTGAAGGAATTTCGTTTCCTTTTTCCTGATTGCCAGAATAAATTGGTAAAGTTGGGCCTTTGTTTAGGACTCTAGGCTCTAGGCTTAAACTCTTAAAAGGATAGCTCAGCTCTTGATTAAGTAATAATCTGTGTTCCAAATAAAAGCATGTATCTAAGTAACGTCAAAGTACCAAAGTATGCACGCACACACTTACATACAAAAAACCTTGCTATTTATGCATATGTGTGTATGTGCATTACATAAATAATAAAAGCGCAAACCAAAATAGCAACCAAATTACATTTTTATGTCACACTGCGGGCTGGTTAAATGTAAACGCACACGCACACACACGCACAATCCGCCTGACCTTAGCTGTATCCGCTGCGCGCCCACATTAGCTTTGCGCATTTATTCGCCTGCTCATATGCATAACAGCCTCTCCACCTGCCGTTTATGCTGCTGTTTTTGCGTTATTCCATTCACCTTTTTTTTGTTGTTGTTGTTGCTGCTTATATCTGATTGCATAAACCGCTTAATGCCGCTGCCGCTTTTTGCCACTTTTCTGCCGTTGTGCGGGCGGTCACAGCAACAGTTATTTACAACCAAGCATACAGGCGAAAAAATCACAACTTGTGTAACAGCAACAACAACAACAATAATGCCTTGCATAACAATGAGTGCAATAATGGTTGCGAATGTTACATGTGTCATTTAACAGAATGTCTGCGCTTCATCCACACCTTCGTCGCCACCGCCGGCGGATTGGCTTTGTGCTCTCATGCGTCTGTCTATGTATGCGTGTGGTGTGCGTAGGCGCCTTTCCGTGCTTATCATGCTTATCGTTGCTAGTTTGTGCCACCCTCTTTTTTTGCTGGCAGATTTTTTTCCTTCGTTTGTGGCATTTTTTGATCCTGCTTTGTATTAAGTTGTTGTTTTCCAGTTTTTTCTTTCGTCTGCTTCGTTTATTGTTCATTTTCTGCCAGCAGCTTTACATTGTCATGCTGGTTTGCTTGCTACTAACGGCATGTACAACCTTTTTTCTGCTTCTATCGCCTTTCGCTGCCTACGAAAGCTCATTTATCTTATCCCACGCTTGTCACTTCACTTCCCTGCTTGCGCTGTCGTTTGCTTTAGACTCCTTTGCATTTAATCAATTATTAATAATGTCCCAAATTATCATTTATGTGCGTTTCAAAATAGCTTGCAGCAAAGAATTAGTGCCTGTAAAGCATTAGCGTGCAAAACAATGAGACAAATGAATGAAAATTTATTGTCGTGAATTTCTCTCTCTTACACTTTCCGCTGTCTTCGCTAACCGTCCCTGGAACCTACTTTTTCTCTCGCAGCTCACTCGAGCGTGTAACTCACGGACAGGTGGCAACAAATGAGAAATGTCTAGATTCTTAACACGATTTATTGCCAAGGCGCTACTGTCATAACAGTAAAACAGGTGTAGTTAAGCATGAGCATCCGCGCTTTGGCGTTAATAAACAAGTATAAGACGGATCTGCGTGCTTTGACCAACGCGTTGTGTGTTGGAATTGTGCTCGCGTGCTTCGTGGAATTTCGCTTGAAAATTCGTGAGCTTGCCTTGTCATTTCGCGAGAATAAATGTGAGTGTAGATGAAATAAAACAGTTGTTACAGTTTTATTCTCGACAATAATTTTAAATTTTGATCACACTTTTATAAAATACTTTCAAATGTCGTTCAGTACAATTTTCGATGTCTCGTTGATCCTCACCGCTGAACAAAATTTGGTTCGAAACCATCGGATCTTCGTGGAACTTTTCAAGAGCCCATAGAACGAAGTGATGTCACCTGGGAAGGTCGACCGGCTTCAGTTCTTTCATAAGCTGTTGTACGCTTTCAATTTAAGATAACGACGTAAAATGCCCCAAGTCGTTCCATACGTCAGTCGGAGTTGTTATAAAGTCCGCTAAAACGCAGTTTTGTCAAAGCTTTTTCGAATCCTCGATACAGTCGGAATTTTCTTTTTCTGGTATAGCCAGTCAAGATTTTCTTCAATTCGGCTTTTATCGCCTCATAACGGTGACCCGCATTGACCTTTTGGGAATATCCAGAATTCGTACGGAGCCAAATCAGGCTCTAACGATGGTTGCGGGACGATATGAGTTGAAGTATAGACAAAAATGTCCCGAGCAATCAACGCAATATGTCGTTTATCGCACCAATCGAGTCTTGGCATTTGAGACTCAAAATACTCTTCAAAATAAATTGGACTGAGCTCAATGATATTCGAACACCATCAGCGAGGTTTCTAATTGTCAAACGTAGATTTTTAAGCATTGAGCTTTAATTTTTTGGATGTGATCGATGGATTTCAGCCAAATCAGACTTGAAATTTGTTAAAAATCGGTTTAACGAGTTTTGAAGTTTTCACTTTGTAGAAGAAAGTACTATTCCACCATAACAAAGTTCCGCTTATGCCACTGTGAAATTAATCGAATTAAGCTTAGATCTGATACCAAACACCGTATTCCGTGCGTTGGTCGATACCAATACGAGTCTCTCTTGAACAGCTTAGAAAGCCGGTCCGTTTTGGTACCTACAAGCTTCTACATATTGGCTTATAAGACCCTTACAAATCGACAAAGCGTCTTGAAGATATCTCAAATTGGTTGAGACGGCTGTCAGTTTCGGCCATGTCTTCTGTTTTTCCAAATATAGGACTATCAAGATGTTTCAACTTCAGTCGTGCAAAGGCTGGATAATGAGCAGAAAGTGCCTAAATGTTTCCACTTCACCCTCCTTCATTCAACTTTGATAACTAGTCCGCCAAGATTCTTAGTTTTACCGTGTGGATGCTTATTGGACAGTATCCAGGAAGAATTCCTACGATTCCTACGACTTTACTCAAGGCAAGAAGATCTCTAGCGTTCTATCAAATTGATCTCGCAGTCGCGCAGGAGTTGGTCTTCGAACAGCGGACGCGAGGTCCCTTGATTCATTGATAGAATCCAAGACGCCAAGCGAACTCAGAGCAAGTATTGCCGCTATGCTGTCAGAGTGAATGATTACCTCCCTGAAAGAAGCTGTGCCTCGTACCAGTGCATCTACCGCCACATTGTTAGTAGTTACTTCTGCCTGAAAAACGCTACAGTGTTCTGGTAAGCTAAAGGTTATATTGACGGAGGGCTTCTTACAAAAATCTTCCCTCCTAGCTTCGTACCCTCCGTGAAAAGGTTCACTGCGCATCGTCTCCAGCGACTTCTCCTCGTCCACATATCCCTATTCGGTATTTGCGCCGAGAAAAAATCGCCACGAGTGGCCCCTAAGACGCAGTGATTCAAGTTTTCTGGGAACGAGGAGAGAATTTCGACATGTTCTTGTTCGGACCCCTTCATACATCCAGCTGGCCTTAACCTTAGAGCTCACTTTGCAACCATATACCCGCCGACAATTCCACGGGTGGTTTGTTTAAACTTGAAGAAGTTACTTGAGTTGAAAATCAACTGAAAAAACCAATGATATTATTAAGTAGTGCGTTGAATGTTTCGGAATATCTATTTAATGTTCCAAAATCGACGCATGAATCAACACAAATACTGTTGCACTTCACTTGTAAAGCTCAGCTAAATAGTATCATTTGCACTATCTAAGCTATATTTCCATTGATCACGTTTCAAAGAGATATAAAGTAATCCAATCCGATGTGATAACTGGGAAAAATTCGAAAATTATTTTTTTAAAAGACATCAGTTTGTACTTTATGTTTCCGGATTTTAGACCCTCCTCCCTTAATGACCTTAATAACTCAAAAATCTAAACGCTTTACCTTTTGTCATTTTCATTTCCTTTATAAATACATAGTTCAAGGTCAGTTTGTCATGAAATACAAAAGCGGGAAATGTCAGACGAAAACTGAAACGTGACAAGGAAATGTAAAGAACGCAAAAGTAGAGAAACGAACAGCAAAAACAAAATACTAAAATGAGAAACAAAATTTGAAAACTGAAATGGTAAATGAGTAATGAAGAGTGAAAAATGAAAAATGAAAAGACAAAAAACAAAAAAAAAACAGTAAAAAGAAACATTACAAAGAAACTAAAAGTGAATGTACAAAACGCCAAGAGCACCAACAGCAAAGGAAACGGAAATGCGAATAAGAATTCATGCAATGCTTTGTGTTACATTCAGAGATCAAGGTTGAATTAATACACGCACGTACAGCATGGAAAACGCACGTTGAAAAGATGTGCGAAAGAGATTTACAATTTAAAAATATCTCAAATTCAACTAAATGTTTTTTGGTAGCTTTTTTCTTGTTTTTGTATAAAACGCCCTATGGACGAAGGGAAGTTAAAATTAGCGCCAGCATTTCCGCTGTGGTTGCGTGCTGAAGTACGTGTTCGTATGCGCGTTGCGAAGCGTGAAACGTGGGCGTAAGTAACAGTGGCAGGAAGTGTGCAAGACAAATGAGCATAGCGGTAAATCTGTCATAAGGATAAGTTCGGACAAAATGAGATTTTTCAGAAGGTTGAAAAAATGGAGACCTCACAGTGAATAAATTATTGTGGCGAGAGTAGTAGTGAACGTAATTCAAAAGTTACATAATTCAAAATCATAAGTTGCACTTAGCGTGCCGAAGTGGGGTAGGCTACAATATTTTTGAGAATAATATAAAATTTTTCGAGCTAAAGATGGCCTCAGGCTCCTCCACTGCTGCAGATCTGATTCCGGTCTGAAACCTAACAAAAGTTCTCTACTAAAAAGCATTGTCTATAGAATGTCGAAACTATTGGTGTCGGACCGTCGGACTATTTTTTTATGGGGTTATAAGTATTTAGTCCCTTGTCTATGCTAATGAGACCGAGAGGATTGACGCCCTGGAAGAGAATATTCGGCGATTGCTGATAAGGGACTGCCATTTGCAGTAAAAAGTGGTCGCAAACTGGGGCTCTTGGCTGGAATTTTTCGAGCCAGTTATGACGGTGGCGAAGTCGCTAAAACGAACTATGGCGGCTCCTTCTTTGTCTATAAACCGATGAGGGAGTTGTGGGTGGGAAGAAACTGTTGAAGAAGAAGGACAATGAGCTTCTTTATGGATGGATCAAAGCTTGGGGGAAGGTTGGTGAATAGGTTTACTATGAGAAGCTCTATGTCAACTCCAGCTCCAGACTTCCTGACTATTGCAGTGTCTTCCAAGCCGAGATTGAGGTTAGCAGTAGATTAATTAAGGTAGCAGTAGATGTGCTGCTCCGTTTTACAACCTTCTTTAGAGAAGTGACCATCCATTCATTCAAATAGCAGGGCGGCGATACTAGCCTTGAAATTATTAACAGTGCGGTCAGGGCTTATCAAGGTGTACCTAACCTCTTTATTAATAGCATCGAGTCTCTTTGTGATAAGGTTGGTATAGGTACCAGGCTATAATGGAATCGCAGAAAATTGCAAAGCCGTTATCGGTAGAATAGGAGCGGATTGGTGTTACCGTCCCCTCTTGTGTTCTACTACTGAACAGCTGGTCCTCGCGGAAGCTTGGCCTGCGCTGTACCAAAAACCTTTTGGCTCAAGATGAATCGAAAGAGATCTAGTGATCTTTTAGCCCTCAATAAGGCTAGTCTCTCCCTAGATTTGGGGCTTTTAACGCAGTAAGGTTGCAAATTATACCAGACGCCATCTGCGAAAGATGTAAGGAAGAAGATTGGAGTAAACATTTTTTACGCATCTTACTATTGTTTTGTTTATTTCCAAACACTATCTGGCCTGGTCTATAACGGACATACTATATACTAGTATATATTTCTGCGCTTCTGGGACTGGAAAAGTGTTTGTAATTCGACTATATTTAAGATTTCAGAAATAAGCTTGAAGTTCTGTTGTTTAAAATAGAAGAAACATTGTTGCAGAGCACCGGGCCCCTCAAAACTCTGGGCCCGAGAGGAATTGTCTCTCATTTGTGCTCCTCCGCCCTCTCCTTGTTTATGGTCTTTGAATGGTGTTTAGGTCTTTGAGTGGAGTAATTATTTTATCTATATACAATATATATGCAATCTTCTGAAAGTAGAATATTTAATCTTCTGGCCTTTCAGGAAGAAGACTGGTAATTTCACATACGAATGTCGATTTAGTCATATTTTTTAACTGTGCTTTCTTTTCTCCCTAAGAATATGCTTACTGAACAGATTCACCGATATCGGACCACTATAGTATACAGCTGCCATATTTGTGATGAAAATTTTTTTATTGGCTAAGGTAATCTGCACGAAATTTAGCTCAGATTATTGTTCAAGGCAACGCTGCGAACCCATTGTTGAGATCGGATCATAAGGTTTTCATGTCAACCGACGAATCCAAATCAAGATAAAGATTTTTGATAAAAGATTCTCTATGAAGGGTTTTATATCTAATAGTTAATGGTATTTATCTGAAACATCATGACAACATTTTAAGAAATTAGAAAAAATTGTCATAGTCTTTTGTAACTCCGAATGATAATCTATGAATTATGAAATATGCGATATTGTAAAATTTTAGTCGCTGGAGGGAGTCGATATAAGAATTAATCCACACTTAAATACACATCCATTTCTTATATAAACATCTCAAAAATATTGACTACACAAAAATAAAAATTTCCCGGAAGAAGGATTTTGAATCAAGTAGAAAATCCACCACCGTTTTTAAGATCAAACCAGTTTCAAGGACGAACATTAGTTTGAGAAAGCAAATATCCTCAGAGGTTTTTAAATATAAATATAAATTCCGGAAAAAAATCCCTTTTGCCTCAATAATTTTTTTCAAACAATTTCTTAAAAAAAAAAATCAATAATAAGACTAACTAATTTTGCATTTTTCAGTAAAACATTATAATTAAGCAAACTATTTTTTTATTTATTATATTTTTAAATCAATGCACAGTCTCATTTGGGCTAGAATTTCAAAGTGAACTATCCTAAATCTTAGTTTAGTTTTCTTGCATATTATTTAAAATTAAGTTTACAATGATTTCGAACTATGAAAATACCAAAGCATCAAGGCATGATCCTTAACGAGACCATGAATGCTCTTTCATCATAATTACATCTTTTAACTAAAATTGTACAAAACATAATTCATAGAAAGCATCAGGTAACACTAAAAATAATTTCCGCAAAAGTTAAAGGTGTTGTCCGTAAAAAGAATAATCCTTTCGTTACATAAAAAATTAAGCTACCCAAAACTAAAAAATAGGAGGTTCCAGGTAAAATGTGACGTCATTGTTTCACAGATAAAAAAAAAATTAGATTACATAAAAATCTACACCAAAGGATTACGTTACGCGATCATGCACAGGTAGTCGACTACGACAAAACAAGTTCTTGGAAAATCACAAAACTAAGATAAACACGACGAGCCAAAGGATTAAGCCGAACGCAGTTAAATCGCCTTCACTCAACTTCGTTACCTGTGCCTACCTGCAACGTGAGTCGAATGACTGAGAATCACCTATAAAAGAAGCGACAATCATTTCGAAAATGTAGTATCACTTCTACTTCGATAGAGTCAAAGTCACATTCATTTTAAGAGAAACTCTGCTAAAAAGTCATAATATCTGCTATTAAAAACTCCACCGAAAACTATATAAAAGCGGTTGTTTTCTAAAACATAAATCTTAAGGAAAAAATACTAAACCACCTCACGTCTAAATACTCACAAAGAACGAAACATTTAAAACATGAACAATTTTAAGGAACAAACTAAAAATTTGACTGCAAACAAACAGGCCGTTCAAAGCTTCCGGCAACCTGGACTAGTTGACTGGTTACAAGAAGAGCATAAACCTTTGGCTAAAAATCTAAAACTGAATTACTTAAAGCTAATGCAAACATTAGTGAAGATCGCTACAAATAAATTAATATGTCAGAAAGAAGAAATAGCGAAAAAAATTGATAAGCTATTAAAGCAACAAGAGGAACTCGATCAAGAAGTGGAAGAACTGATACGGGAAGAGTTAAAAAATCTTTTAGGAAAAGAACTACAAAAAGATCTCAAACTTAACAAGATCGAAAGTTGTAATGAGGTGATACTGCCTAAAACCTTGACACCATTAGATCAGTATAGAAAACTCAATTTATCAGAAGTCAAGTTCGTAAAACGTTTACGTCGCTATCGGCATATCTTGACACGAAAATTTTTGCGTCACTATGGCTATCCAGTGGAAAGTTACTTCGATGACGGCTCTGTCTTGATCTATAAGCACACGTTTAAGCCACGAAACTACTCAGACTATTGGGGCCTGAATTTGGAGGAACGAGTTTGCGAACGATGCGATCAATCCTTTTACGTGAGCGAATCTGGAAAATATTTAACCAAAGAAAGCTGTGTCTACCATTGGGGGAGATTCAAAAAGAAATTCACTTGCTGCGGGGGTAAGAGATACTCAAAGGGTTGCGAGCGTAATAAGCTGCACGTGTGGAATGGGATTATTGATGGGGAGAACGGACCCTATGATGATTTTCTGTACACACAACCACGCTCCGATAAATCGGATGTTGCAGCCAAAGTGTACGCTTTGGATTGTGAAATGTGTTACACCGGTCTTGGACTCGAAGTGGCCAAAGTATCGTTAGTTGGTTACGACGGTCAGGTGGTGTATGACCATTTTGTGAAGCCGACATGTGAAGTTGTCGATTATTGTACACGCTTCTCAGGCGTAACCGCCAGGGATCTATGTGAAATGGAAAACAAAAATTTGAAAACCTTTGCCGAAGTTCAACAGGATTTGCTGCAACTTATCGATGCCGATACCATACTCATAGGTCATAGCATGGAAAATGATTTACGTGTGCTGAAGATTGTTCATAAAAAGGTAGTCGACACAGCACATGAGTTCCCACACCCATTTGGCTTTCCATATCGTCATTCGCTTAAGAATCTGACTAAGAAATATTTAAAGCGCGATATTCAATGTGGCAACAACGGTCACGACAGTGTGGAAGACTCTCGTGCCTGTTTGGAGTTGGTGATGTGGAAGGTGCGTAACAGGATCCCTCCAAAGCGGCCGGTCAGATGGATAAGATAAATATTTTATATTAAAAAAAATTATTATTTGGACAAAAAAATGGAAAAATTATAAAAATTAAATAAAAAATTAAACAGTTGAAATTATAAATACTATAAATAAATGTAAATAGTTTTATATTTTAAAGTGGGCTGGTTGGGGCTTCGTACGTATACTTAATGAAATTGTTAAAAATACACCCTCTTAAAGGAAGCAAGTCATTTTTGTCGTAGCAGTATTAAAGAATGGTTTCTAAGTGGGAAATTGAGATTCGAAAGAGTTCTGTTGTGACAGATTCTACCATCGAATTACTCCTCAAGTCAAGAAGTTACAATTTCAAAATAAGTTATTGTCGCTTTAAGATCCGTAAGTCCATCCAAGGACTTTTCGACCCCTATAGTCGAAGATCCTAGTGGATCTTGTTCCCTTTTTGATAGTGTTCGGGAATCGCTTCGAGTTTATACCCTGAAGAGGGAAACAACAGCGACCATATAAAATATAAGTATCTACATTAGGGTGTTTGTTTTAACTATTAATTATTTTCAATCCCGTCTCGAAATTTCCTTGAAAATACCCTAAAAAAATTCCCTGAAAATTTTAGCCCTTAATATTAACATTAAGAACTAGACCAAGGCACGTAAAAATTTTCCATTGAAAATACACTACAATCGTGATTTTTTTTATCTTTAAGTCCCTAAAATTCACAGGTATTTTATGGCATCGCTTTGACTTTAGACGCATATTTCTCATGATCGTTCACTCTACAAAAGTGCCCAGTGCAACAAAGTCGTGACTCACACCGGCGAGGTAGTACGGGGCTCTAAACCCGAGTTTTCCACGAATTTCGCATTTTTTTGCATATAACTCCTAAATGACAAGAGCTATAGAAAAAATGTTCACGACAAATTTGTAGGAAATTTCATTTTCTATAAAAAGGGTCCAAAGTCAAAATCACTATCATTAATAATTCTCTAGATATTCGGCTTTTTAAGTAAGGCTTATAGAATTTTCATAGATGGTATGTAATTAAAAAGCTATGAAAATTCCATACTTTCCTACTTTTCAAAGTAAACAGGACTTTAAAAAAATCAGAACAAATGGTTTTTTTTGGCAAAATCAATTTATTTTATTCAAAATAGTCTCCTTCTGCTTCAATACAGCAGTTTGCACGGTCCAAAAGCATGTCGAATGAGTGTTTTAGCTCGCTGGCCGGTATGGCCGCCAGTATGCCGATGCAAGCCATTTGAATGGCCTCTACGTCTGCATAACGCATTCCTTTCATGGGCAAATGCATTTTACCGAAAAAAAAAGAAGTCGCACGGTGCCATATCAGGTGAATACGAGGAGTGATTAATGGTTAAAATGTGATTTTTGGACAACCAAGACGACTCAAACGCCTCAAACCCAGCGATATTTCAAATTAGCTGATACTTTCACAGTAGTAATGTATTTATGTAATTATACGTTAAATGTTTGAAGCAATTTTGAGGCTTAAAACAATCATTGTTAATTATACAAAGTGGGATAACAGCTTTTTTGAGTTCTCTCTTATTCTTCTTTCTTTCTTCTCTTGTTATTTCGCATATGGTACGGCAAGGATGGTTTAGTCCTTTCTTAAGGGGGGTGATACTCTAGAATTTTGAAAAACTATTCAAAAATATAGACCTGAAGTTTCTCCGAATTTATTTTACTCCGAATTATTTAACCGATTTACTTGAAGTAAACTATTTTATAGACAATTTTATACTCAAGTGCTTGATAGAGCACTTTTCCGATAAAAATGGCATTTTGATAGTGATTTATGTATTTTGATGTTGAAAAACATGGGTAAAATGGCACTTTATGCAACATCCAGTCCTACATCTCCTATATTTCGAAGTTCTCAAAACTCCTCTGCTATGCACTTGATAAAAGCTTCCTAATTAAAAAAAAAAAAATACTTTTTTCGTTTCAGACAAGAAGTCTTACCAAGTTAAGGGGTCCCGGTGGTCTAGAACGCTCAAATTAAGGGTGTTTTCTGGATTTTTTTTAAGTTTAAAAAAAGAGCAATCAATTTAAAATTTATACAGTTTACTTATACACTTATGAAAAGTGTAAAAATATTTTTTTGCTAAATAAAAAAATCTTTTAACAATATTAAAAATGGCGTCCAAAAAAAGCTATCTTAAAAATTACTCCCAGTGCCGTTGTTGATTTTGACTCTTCTGAACATCTGAAACATAAAAACCAAATAAATGATTAATCGGTAGGAGTGCAGCTATCGTTGGAACTACAACCAAAAAAAAATTTTAAATTAAAAAAATTTCGCGCTTTTGAAGTTTAGATTCTGAAAATAGTTACTTTTGGACCAGTTTTAAATCGAAAAATTCGAGTTCTTAAAATTAAAATTTGATTTTAGTCTCAACGATAGATATTGATCTTATAAACACTATATTAAAATTTCAAGTGATTCAGATGGATAGTTTTTTTTTCCATCAACGGACACCGAAAAAAGTAGTTCTGAGATAAATGAGTTTAAAGTTTAGATTGTCTATATTTTAGATACCTGCGCTACCTGCTAAAATGGGTGTAGAAGCTAAATTAATGTGAATATCCCTCCAAAAATTTTGCAGTATATCCTTAAAGGGCTATATTTTCGAACTATCAAAAAAACTAATCCTTTTTTTTTTGAAAATTCTAGACCACCGGGACTCCTTAAGTTGACGGCCGCAAAAATGTCAATCAACGAGATCGTTGATATTTCCGTTTTTTTTTTTGGTTGTATTTTTTAACATAAAATAATTTTTATTTTGACATAAAATAATTTTTATTTTGTAGTTCAATAATACCTTTTAATATATGTACATGCAAAAATATCGGATGTGATCTATTTTTATTCTCCCATAATAAAAGTGGAAAAATTACCTTTTTTGACGGTACTAGAGGTATCCACCCCCTTAAATACACCTTATTTTTTCTATTAACATCTCAAAGATATTGGAAACATAAAATTAAAAATTTCCAGGAAAAGAATATTGTATACTATACAGCGGAAAACTCCCTAACCTTTTCAAGTCGAAACGTGTTGCAAGCGGCGAACATTGGTAGGGGAAAGCAAATATCCATAGAGGTTTTTAAAATTAAACGTTTTAAAGCAATATTCCCATAATTTTTTTAATTTTATTTAATTATTTCCATGTATTGTTCAAAATTAAGTTTATAATGATTTCGAACTAAGGAAATACCTAAGAATCAGAACATTACGCTTAATGATACCATGAATGCTCTTTCATCATAATTACATCTTTTTACTAAAATTGTATAATAAATAATTCTTAGAAGAAATCAGTTAACACTAAAAATAATTTCCACAAAAGTTGAAGCTATTGTCTGTAAAAAGAATAATCTTTTTGTTGCATGAAAATTAAAGCGCTCCAAATAAAAAAGTAGGAGATTTCAGTTAAAATTTGAGCTCATTGTTTCACAGATAAAAAATAAAATTATATTACATAAAAATCTAAATCAAAGGATTACGTTACGCCATCATGCACAGGTAGTCGATTACGACAAAGCAAGTTCTTGGAAAATCAGAAAAATAAGGTAAACACGACGAGCCAAAGGATTAAGCCGAACGCAGTTAAATCGCCTTCACTCAACTTCGTTACCTGTGCCTACCTGCAACGTGTGCCAAATGATTGAAAAAAAGAAGAAGCTACAATCCTTTCGAAAATGTAGTATCACTTCTACTTCGATAGAGTCACAGTTACATTCTTTTTAAGGGGTTAGGGGTAGTCAGAGGCACGAAAAAATGAGAATTTTCAGTATTTTTTTTACTATTAAATCATGTTATTTTACAAAAGTAGTAATATGGCATTATATAATGTGTTGACTTGAAGTCACGAAAATTTCAAAAAAAATTTAATTTCCAAAGTTATAGTTGTTTGTGTTGACCCAGTTCCAAAAAAAGGTACTTGCGGTGACTAAGTCCTTGGAGATTCATCTAAAATCAATCGGACAAAATAAAAAAAAATAGTTTTATAAATAGATAAACTCGGGCTTGATCGAAGGATATGTTTTTGTTTTTCAAAAATTAAGAAAATGGCGGCCTCAGGAAATTTTTTTTCTAAATTTTTGGGAAAAAATCAACAGTTAATTGGTCTTAACAAATCGAAATTTTTTAAAAACAAAAAATCCTTCGATCAGGCTTGAGTTTATAATGTATTCTAAAAGCTGTATAAATTTCATTAAAATTTACTGAGCGGTTTTTGAGTTACAGTAGTCACCAGTTCAAAAAACATAGTTTTGAGAAAAACGTGTATAAAATTTCACACTAGCGCTTTGAAGTGCCCGAGCTCTCTTTGTTATTCGTCGAATAACTCAAACACTA
>JBAWJQ010005509.1:0-21328 GCA_037783105.1 Bactrocera zonata | reverse complement strand
AAACTAAATCGGTCGGAATCAAGTGCTTGTAGGCAAAACTCTATCATTTGAGAAGAATTCTTTACTAAATTTGTCAGAAGTTATTGTTTAAGGCAATGGTGCAATCTCCAAAGAAATTGTTCAGATATGAGCACACTATTTCAGTTTTCAACTGTAAAATAGCTCCTAACGACTTTCCAATATTTGATATGTTTGAAACTCAAACCTTTAAAAATTTTAAGTTCTCACCATATATTCCATCTACGCACATTTCTGGGAAGGATGTGTACGCGGGACGAAAAAACCAGAAACTTCACGGATGAGCAACGAGAAGGTAGGGAAGAATACAGGGACTTCACCGACCACTACAAGTGTTGGATTGAGAAGAGCGGAGGTGGCTGCCATCATAGTAACCTTAGATATACAGCTCTTCCTTCAGAGAGGTGTATCTTGATTCAGAAAGCGGAACGGCATTACTAGTCTTCAGCTCGTTGAAAGTACGGAAATGAAAGGCTAGTCAAGGAAAGTTTAAACTCTACATCAATAGCAGCAAGCTACTTTCTAATCCAACGTGATGGTGCTGCCAAGACAATAGCGAAATCGGTGGAAACTGCAAAACCGATAAGTTTGGAGGAGAAAGCACCTTTACTCCAAATTCATTAGATTGAGACCAAGTTAGTGCTTCCTACCCTCTTTAGCTCTAGCTTGAGATCTATGGACCTCCTGAGGGCTAGTCAACAACCAGAAATTGGGCAATTACGAGATCTTACTGACCCAGAATGATACGCAAGAATTTTTAAGAAGTCGTTTTTAGCTTTAGCACGATTTATCGTGCCGCAGTGTTGCGCCAAGACATTGTTGCGGAGCACCAGGCCCCTCTGAAAACTCCGGTCTTAGGAGGAATTGTTCTCAATATTCTCCTTCTTTCCGTAACAGGTTCTGACTGGACAATGTAGTAAGAATACTTCTCGGATGCAAATTGCCAAAGCTGTATAAAGGTGGGTGAGGTGGAATCATTTAGGCACTTCGTCGCAACTGTTCAGTTTGTGAGAAACTGAGGTTGAAACATCTCAGTGAACACAGCTTTGGCTAACCTGGCAAAGTTGCTAATAAATTTGTAGTAAGCTCGAAACATTTCTTCGATTTATAATCATCCAGCGATCTATCATATATAGTGTAATATCTATGAATTTGAGAATAAACTAAAACGAGCTGTGAAAGCTGCTAATATGGTATCCTGCATTACCTTTCTTGGGAGGATCAGTCCTATAACCTAACATAACCTCATATTTTAAACTAATATTTTAAATGTATTTGAACTAATATTTGTATATTATTTTAACCTCCCCCTTTCATATAGCCCTTATCATGCCGTGCAGATTAGTTCATTTCTTTAAGCTAGTTCCTGGTTTTGACGACAATAATGTTTCGTGGCTCGATCTACAACGATTCATTGTCAAAAGTTTCCCCAGAGAAATGGTCCATTACAGTCCATACAAACAAACCAATAAACTTTCGCAACAGATTGTGAACAGGAAGTGCATAACTTGTAGGATTTTTACACGTTGGAACCCAACATTCATACATTTTCTTTATCAACAAAGAATCAAAATAATCAATAAGCGATCAGCTGTTTACGTTGCTCTAGGCAACAAATTTAGCAATATTTATTTACAACACTTTGTTTACAAAGCGCTTCTAAGCAACATACACACTCCATTTGAATTCTACTTTGTATTAACAACTCACTCATGACTGCATGGAAACGCTTGTAAAACTGAGAAAAATTTTCAGAAATTTTCACATTCCTGAACAATTTTATCAAGTGAATAGACGTGTTTAACGTGTAACCAAAATGGCTCAGATAGGAAAAGAACCTGGGAAACCAATGGACAAAGGAGCCGCAGGCGACACTCTTAGCATGTCAAGCAGCTCTTCCACGGATGATCAAGGTAATTAACACTAATGAATATTTTGGTAAAAAAAACACCAATTTTTATGCACATACATCTTAATTGTACAAATCTATGCAGAGGCTGCGGACAAAAAGAAAAAGGATCTACTACCCACTACGCCAGTTATACCAATACCTGACTATACCGAGGAGGAATTGAATAAGCTCATCATGTATGTCCAGCGCATGACAATGCTATTCGCGTTGGACCATCGTGATTGGTGTGAGGATACGTTAATTACCATTAGACGGTGGTTTATGGAGGTTAATTATCCTCTTATGACTATTTTCTATGATCGCAATATACTTAGCGCTTGTCTTGGATTCCCTCTGGCCCCCGTGGCTGATATTTGCTATTTTGTCCGTAAGCAAAATCAGATTTTCACAGTAGAGGGATTCCATGATGAGATATACTTCGGTACGATACAAGAGGACGTAGATGGCTGTTTACTGAAAATTATGCAATATGTATATCAGCCAATATTCCGTAACTACAAGGATTGGAACGACAATATTAAGAGCCGCTTCTGCAGAGCAATGGATAAATTTCTATGTTATCTTACGAGTTTGCATTACAAAATGTCCGGTCTTACAGTGTTATATGTGCCTTATGTGGTAAAACAGATTTCACGAGCAGATGTACAGCACGATCGTGAATTCGTTAAAAATCTCGAAGCGATTGTAGTCTATTGGACGACGCAAATTCGTACACTCATAAATGACAAGACACTCATAGCACAACATGATTTCGTGGTGCCGACAGAAGAGTATGAGTTCTGGCTTTATCGATGTAAGCAGTTAAAATATATGACACCCAATATGAAACCAGATGCTGATACCCTTATTTCTTGCAGTTGAAGTATTACAAGGCTTGGACACCCAATTACAACACGAAGACGTACAACAGATTATTCACGTTTTACGCAATTCACATTCAGTTTATATAAAGCAAGTAGATGAACTCATCGAAGAATGTCACAATGAAATGGAAGAGGCCAAATCGAATATTAAATATCTATTTTTGCTAAATGAGCCTTGCTCACACATTGACCAGGCCGAATCACCAGCTGCAGTGCCAGCGCTCATACCGCGAATTGTGAACATCATACGTTATATTTGGTTGAATTCTGAGTTTTATCAACGGCGCGATCTCATCACTGGTCTATTTCGCAATCTCAGTAACCAAATTATCAAGTTCTCATTGGATCAGGTAAATGTTGATAAAGTATTGCAAGGAAACCCACGTTTTGGCATACGTATGGCAAATATGGCAATCGACTGTTGCCTCTCATACAGAGCCATCTATGATTTAATGTCGAAGGAACATGCCACTCTTAAGCCTGATATTGGTTGGGATTTGGAAAATGCGATGATCTTTAATCATGTAGACGCATTTATTGAACGTCTCAATGATCTTATTGACATATGTGAATCAATGATCGTATTCGGTCGTTTGGATGAAACCGAGGCAATACCAAAGCCAACATTTGGCGGCACTAACGGCGAAGAGTTTGAGAGGACTGCAGAAGGAGTTGAAAAACAATTTATGGTGTTGCTGGATGCTTTGGAACACGACTCTAAGGAACTTATATTGAATGTTAATAAAAATGAATGGTGAGTTACGTGATCGACGCCATGTACTGACAAAAATCGCACTACAATACATAATAAAAGCCTCATTCCCAGATTTGATATAAAGCGAGGAGGATAGGGTTAAATACGAAGCTCATTGAATATAAGTTCTATAATTACTTGCGAAACCGTACTCCTTTCAAATAATACAAACAGCGACCTAATACTCAGTATTTGAAATGTTTTTCTGCGCCTCAGCCTCATTCTACACGTATGCCCCAGTTCGTTTCTAGCGGACGTAATAGCAAATGTCATCCAAAGGTACCACGGGAAATACACACAAGCACTAAGTGTGTTACGATCATAAAAAATTGTTATAAGAGGATAGTTAACCTCCAAAAACCAATGTCTAATGTGTGTTCTCTCGCACCAGACATGGTGGTCCATTTCAAATATCATAGTCATGCGCTGCACATAATTTTTTTTGTTGTCTACTTTGCTGGGGGAATACTCAGTTTCTAGATGATTTCTAAACACGGCCACTTCTGCTCCAAATTTCAAAGCCCAGTGCAATTACGTTCACTCGTAGGAGAAGTACCATACGGTGACTAGTGAAGCTTTATGACTAAGCTTATTTCAACACTGGAGGTAAGACATTTGCACAGATATCCGACTTCACTCTGTTTAGTTTAATGACAATAGTTGATAAAATAGGTTAAATCCGTTCTTCGCCGTGGCGGCGGTAGAGTTGGGAATCGCTACGTTGCTGTCATTGAATATCACGTGTTCCTTCAATTGGTGCAGATTCTCTAAACTTTCAAATCACATCGGCCTTAGATTTCAGCATCAAAAGAGTCCCGTCAACGCTTTTCCCTCCTTAAAAATTTTCGTATAAATAAACTTTCAGTAAAATCCAACTAATGGAGGTCACTCCTGGTCCGGCCGATGGAACAGTTTGGCTTCTTCGGGGCAAGTTCGCGGTGTAAATTCCTCCTTTCGATTATTCTTTAGATATTGGTGAGTTTCATCGACCGTTTCAGAAAAGGAAACAAAAAAAGTCCGGGGGCCACATCTGGGTTGTAGAGCGGCTGCGTACGCGTTGGGATACCGGCCTTTTTTATGTAGTTGTTCACAAGAAAGATGGTATGAGACGGGACGTTGTGATGATTCAGCTTGCAACCGGCTGCGATGTCTTGTCGGACCCGACTGACCCTTTGTTTGAGCCTCCCGAGAACTTCCACGTAAAACTTGGCTTTGATGCTCATTCTTCCGGTCTACATCAGCGTCCTCTTCCCGGCCCTTCAAAAAGGCCTGGTCCTTCTTCTTCCAAAGCAACAAATGGATAAGCCTACTTGATCATACCACGTACGTACACGATATATGTATATGTACGTCTCTGTCGCAGATTTACAGAGTTTCACACAGAATTTAATCGCGTGCCTCTTCTCTAACGAACGCTGCCTTTTCGACTTGCACCTGTCCTGACTCTCCAGGTGCTCGGAACAACTGACCGGCCGTTTGTTCGTTAGCAAGGAATGCCCTCTACCGAATCCAGTCGGTGCGCGCACGGTCCAAAGTACAGTCGCGGCTGAAGAAAATCAGCCCTATTACTTTCCGGACAAATCCTTTATATACTATGTAGTTACTAATTTCCTTGTTTTCAAATTATTCAAATAATGTTCTCTTGCAGGTATGAAGAGGTACTAAAATATCGTCGCACAGTGCAGAGTTTTGAAGAGACCATTCAACGATTAATGTCTAACGTTTTTCAACGCATCTGCAACATCGAGGAAGGTTTGGAGGTACTGAATGTTACGCTATTCTATTCCTATCGCGCTAGCATACGTAAAACTTTCCTGCGACAAGTAAGCGATGTGTGGATAATGTTCGATAAAGAAATGTCAGATACAACCAAAATGCTAATGGAGCGTGTGAAACTTCATGAATCTTGGTTGCCTTATTATGTTTCGCGTGCCATTGGCTATCGCATTAATCTCGAACGCTTGCAGTGGCTGCGCGATCGCCTCAATACATCCGAGTGGATGCCAGTAGTGCCCGAAGCGAAGATAGTACTTGATAAATTTGAAAATCTCAAAAAAGATTACACCAAGGAAATCAAAAAAGCTTTCGATGATTGGGTAAATAATTGCAGTAGTCCCACCTTAGAGAGTCGTTTGGAGCGCACCTTGCTCATACGCAGCAAGGTCAAACGCGGCTTGATCGAATGTAATATGGATCGCTCGATACTGAGCATATGCGAGCAAGCGCGTCACTTTGATAACCTTGGATTTCAAATACCACCACTAATACGAAAGGTGTACGATCGTTATAGCACGCTGCAATTTGTCTACAACAGTGTCCTTACCGTATGCTTGGACTACAATCGCATACTCGCCGCACTCTCGGAACAAGAGCGTACACTCTTTCGTGCACTAATACATGCATGCGATCGTAAAATTGCACCTGGCTTGTTTAAGCTTACTTGGAGTGGCGAATTAAGTGACGCTTATATAGCTGACTGTGCCAAGCACACTAAAAAACTGCAGGACTCATTGGATATTTATAAACGCGCTAACCGCCAAATTGCGAAGACATGCGAGAAAATCTGCGATACAGCCCTAATAAAGATAGCGCTAAGCGGTGCAGTAGAATTGCCAGTTTTCGAATTATCATTGGCAGCCTCTACACGTAAAGCAACAAACATTATTATAGGTCACTATGAAACAATTGTGGATTTGTTATTTGCGGTATTCCAGGAGTTCCAACCTGTTTTAGATGAGGTGAGTGGCAAACTGACACGAGTGTCCATTCTTTAATCAAATCGACCTGGATTCACTCCTACTTAACACATAACACAATTTTAAATACCATCTCATTCTAAACTTTGCACGATAATGGCTTTTAGAGTGCGCCACTTTATAACCAAAGTGGTCTAAATCCGACAAAAAACTGTTCAAGCTCCTAGGTACCGAAGATTTGGAACCCAATACCGGTAGAGTTGATTTTTTACCGAAAATATCAGCCAATGTGTGTGAGATATATTATTGAAATTCAGCAAATTTTTTCCTGAGAGCAGTATGTCTGTGGGTCCAATATGGCTTGGATGGGGTCTATACTTCCCCTAGCTTCATATACCTAATATACAAATTTTCGAACTTTCGGATAACTTTATACCGCGTATATCGGCCAATATGTTATTTTGATAAAATTAAGAGATCGTGTTTTTATTATAACGATGCATATTTGGACTTAGAACTAATAAAAACCGGTAGAAACTCTCCCTAGACTCCATATAACAAACAAGCCTTATTATTCATTCCTTGCAAAGTGTGCAAGAGTATGAACATGTCCGATTATACCCGAACTTAGCTCTTCCTTGCTTCTTGTTTCAAGCTCATTTCAAGGATTATTGTCGAAATTCTAAGCAGGACATGTACCATACATTTTTTCTATGTTTTAAATAAGTATTCTTTGACTTCTAGATGGAAAGCGAGTGGTATGAGTATATAATACAATTCGATGCTATGCTAAACGCGGCACTTATGACTTGTGCCCGTAACTCTTTGCTAAATGTGTACAATCTGGTGCGGTCCGAAGGTGACATACTACCATCACCTATACTCATATTGGAGGCTGATATTGTTGATGGGAAGGTAAGAGAAAAATTTGAAGGCACACTCTGATAATTATTGTAGAGCTATTCTATACTATCAAATTAACCTATTGACCTTACATTATCCATTTGATTTCGCTTCTGCTTAAATCTCCAACCTACATTAGATACAACTCAACCCCAATATGAAAGACATCATGCAGCTATTCTCTGGTATATTCGAACGTGTCAGCACAAGTCTAGCGATTTTTCCTAGACTCACCGCTAAACTGAAGTTGCCAAAGGAATATCAACAACCGTTATTTTCTGTAACTTTTGCGAATGATCTAGAAGCTAAGGAAATACAATCATCACTCGAATACGAAGTAAAATATAATGAAGAAGAGATCGAAACATTTTTAATGGGTTGGCGCTATTATCGCGATATTTGGGAGAAAACAGAATTAGAATTCACTAAAAACATTCTATCAACCGATCAAAAATCTTATGTTTTCGAACAAAGCATTGAATATTACAGCAGTTTAGCTGATGAAATCGGCATGAAAGATTCCATAGTGAATGTGTACTTTATATTGGTCAATCAGAACTTTCTTAAGAACACGCTCATGGATTATATTGAAAAATGGCAAATGTTAAATATAAAACTGCTGCTGCGACGTGCCACAACTAAAATCAATGGTGAGTATAACATAAAACTTTCTCTACATACAATGTTCTTGGTTCTCTCAAATATGTACATATGTTTAAAATGCCGTGAAATCAAAAGACGTTTATAATCAAGAGTTTCTCATTCATTTGCAATCGTTTAAGGTGTTTATCGTTATATGCGTAAGAATGGCGATCGCATACAGATCATACCACGTAATCTTAAAGAAGCACGCGAAGCAACTGAACTCTATGAATTTCTATTCAGCGATGCGCCACGCAAACAAGCGGAGTTCCCTGCAATGCTCAGTCTATTTAAGCTGCTCGATTATTATCTGGTTGAAATACCCGAAAGCACACGCAAGCTTGTCAATAATCTGGAGACAGAATGGGATGCGTATTTGAAAATTTTATTGCATTCCAGCGATATGCTGGAAATGACACGAGAGGAATTCAAAAAGACATTGCTGCGACAAGCAGAAAAATTCAAGACAGTCATGAAAGAGTTTTTGGGAGATTTCTTGATGAAGTTACCAACCTCTGCACACACGTAAAAATCATGTCAATTATAATTAATTAACACCAAATCCTTATTTTCATTTCCTTCATAATGCCAATCCTAACATAACATCCTTATTTTTCTTTCCCTTATCCTTCCTAACCTTTTTTCCTTCCATAGCAAACCGAAAATCGCACTCAAATACTTACGAATTATTGAAAATAAAGTTAGAGATTGTTTCAATTTCGAACAGAGTTTAACTAACGATTTAAGCACGTTTCATATAAATCAGCCGGATAATATGGATTTGAAGAAATTAGAGAATGAATTAGCAGTTGTTAAAAGTATTTGGGAGCTCATACTTGAATGGCAGACTGCCTGGGATGAGTGGCGTAGAGCCAATTTTTGGCAAATCAATATCGATGTAATGGAAGAAACAGCCATTAATCTGTACAAAGAGTTCAATACATTGAATAAACGGTACATCGACCGCGATTGGGAGATGTTGCAAGTAACAACCAAAACAGTGGATAGTTTCCGACGTACACTGCCCTTAATAACGGCGCTCAAGAACCCATGCATGCGAAAGCGGCACTGGGATAATGTGCGAGACACCGTTGGAGTGTAAATAAATATATAGTATATTAAAGAAAGGTGCAATCATATTGAAGGGGCAAAAATAGAAGGACTAAAATCCGTATTTAAAAATATAGAATTTTTAAGAAGAATTTCAGCAGCTAAGTGAATGAAACGACATGTCCCTGTGAGTTTTTGAGGGCATCGAATTTGAAGAGTTAGCTGAGAATATGCTCTAAATAAAAAAGGGGAGATAGGTGTGGTTTACATACAAGTAGATATCTTAAAATCCCCAAACTGATGAAGTAATAAAAGATATATCTCTCGGCAAAACTAGACATCAATAACAGTAAAATATGTATTAGTAAACTGTTTTTATATTTTGACCTAGTTGAATTATTTTGATTATTTTAAACTTAATCCTTTTCTGAAGGTCCTTCTGGGCACTAAACCTGTTACGCTCCCAACACTTCGTTCTAGTTTCACTCGTGCTATTTGCCACTTCATCGTAGTTGAGATTTCATTTCATATCCTTTCAATATGATTGTACAGTCTCTGCTAGAAGAACTCACTTATGCAATAGATTTCCAATTTAGATATTTCGATGAAAACTCCAAAAAGTTCACACTGGAACTTATCATTAATTTGGACTTTCAAGCCTATTCTGAGGAGATTCAAGATATCTCCAATGCCGCCACAATGGAACTACAAATCGAGAACGGTATCAAGAACATTGCAAGCATTTGGCGGAAACAATCTTTCGAAATGGCCTTCTATAGGGATGGCATATATCGTATTAAGAATGTAGACGATTGTATGCAACTACTTGAAGATCATATGGTACAGATATCGGCTATGAAATCCACACGTTTTGTGGAACCGTTCATTGAGGTTGTCGATTATTGGGAGAAGACGCTCTCGTATGTGGCGGAAACAATAGAAATGGCCTTGAATGTACAGCGGCAGTGGTTGTACTTGGAAAACATATTTGCTGGCGAAGACATACGTAAGCAATTGCCGAGCGAGGCGAAACGTTTTGTTGGCCTTACAGATGAATTTCGTATGATATCTTCGAAAATGTTCAACGCCAAGTCGGCCGTGCGCGCAACACATCTACGCAAACCGCCATTTTTGCTTGAACGATTCAACAAAATGGACGAACGTTTGGAACTCATACAACGTGCTTTAGAAATATATCTGGAATCGAAACGACAATTATTTCCTCGTTTCTATTTCATTTCCAATGATGATTTGTTGGAGATTTTGGGTAATGCTAAACGACCAGACTTGGTGCAACCGCATTTGAAAAAACTATTCGATAATTTGTACAAATTGGAGTTGAAACGTGTTGGCAAAACAATGAGCCGATTTCAGGCGATGGGCATGTATTCGGACGATGGTGAATACGTAGAATTCCTCAATGTATTGTATATAGAAGGTGCCTCTGAGAAGTGGTTAAATGTAGTCGAGGATTTCATGTTAGCCGTTATGAAAGAGAAACTCAAGCAAACAAGAGCCTCTCTGAAGAAACTTATTAGTAATCGCGAGCAGTGGTTATCGCTATGGCCAGGCCAAATGTTGCTCACTACTTGTCAAATCCAATGGACAACCGAATGCACACGCAGTCTTATACATTGCAAAATGGTCGATCAAAAGAAACCGCTGCGCAAATTAAAACGCAAACAAAATAAAGTTTTAGCTAAACTTTCGGAGTTAAGTCGTAAGGAGCTTACAAAAATTATGCGTCTCAAGGTCAACACATTGATCACCATTGAAATTCATGGACGAGATGTCATCGATCGCATGTATAAGGTGAACTGCAAGGACATCAGCCACTTTGAGTGGTTCTCACAACTGCGCTTCTATTGGCATCGCGAGTCTGAGCTCTGCGTTATCCGGCAAACAAATACAGAGCATTGGTATGCTTATGAGTATACCGGTAATTCAGGACGTCTAGTTATAACACCACTCACTGATCGTTGCTACATAACATTAACAACGGCGCTGCATTTACATCGCGGTGGCAGCCCCAAAGGTCCTGCTGGCACTGGCAAAACAGAGACCGTTAAGGATTTGGGTAAAGCCTTAGGTATGTGGGTGATTGTCACGAATTGTTCCGAGGGCTTAGATTACAAGAGCATCGGCAAGAACTTCTCTGGCTTAGCACAAACTGGCGCTTGGGGCTGTTTTGATGAATTTAATCGTATTAATATCGAAGTATTGTCTGTAGTCGCCCAGCAAATTTTATCCATCATGTCGGCGCTCTCAGCCAAGCTAACCGAGTTTAACTTTGAGGGTATCGTAATCAAGCTAAAACATACAGTTGGACTCTTTATTACCATGAATCCCGGTTATGCTGGCCGTACCGAACTCCCAGACAATCTTAAATCAATGTTTCGGCCAATAGCCATGATGGTGCCGGATAACGCCATAATAGCAGAAAATTTGCTCTTCTCCGATGGTTTTTCAAACACTCGCAGTTTGGCGCGTAAAGTTTTCACACTGTACGAACTAGCCAAACAACAACTATCGAAACAGTATCACTATGATTTCGGCTTGCGTTCAATGGTGGCGCTGTTGCGTTACGCTGGCCGAAAGCGTCGTCAACTGCCGAACACCAACGAGGAGGAAATCGTTTATCTGGCTATGCGCGATATGAATGTGGCGCGTTTGACTGCGAATGATTTGCCACTTTTCAATGGCATTATGTCCGATATCTTTCCCGGTGTTACTTTACCTGTTATTGACTATAGTGACTTCAAGACCGCGATTGAAGATGAGTTGAAAAGCAACGGCTTACAGCTTATACCCATCGCCATCAAGAAGATTATAGAATTGTACGAAACGAAAAATTCAAGACACTCCTCTATGATTATCGGCAATACAGGCACCGCGAAGTCGGTCACTTGGAAATGTCTGCAAGGTGCCTTCGGACGTATGAACGCCAATAAACATCCCGGCTGGGAGGCGGTCATAGTGCATCCGGTTAATCCAAAAGCGCTCAATTTAGCCGAACTTTACGGCGAGTATAATTTAGCGACCGGCGAATGGTTGGACGGTGTGCTCAGTTCGATTATGCGTGTCATATGCGCCGATGAAGATCTCACACAGAAATGGTTGCTATTCGACGGCCCGGTGGATGCAGTCTGGATTGAGAATATGAATTCGGTTATGGATGATAACAAAATTTTAACTTTAGTAAATAGCGAGCGCATAACAATGCCGGCACAGGTTTCGCTGCTATTCGAAGTAGCCGATTTAGCTGTGGCCTCGCCAGCAACGGTTTCCCGCTGTGGAATGGTATACAATGATTACAACGACTGGGGTTGGCGTCCGTACGTGAACTCGTGGTTAGCTCGTCAAAAGCTTCCTGAATATGTAAGACTAGTGCGCGAATATTTTGATCAATATTTGGATAAAGTGTTGGATTTCAAGCGGCTACGTTGTAAGGAAATTGTCAAAACAAATCAATTGAACGTAGTTATATCAATGTGCAAACTACTCGAGGCTTTCGCAACCAAGCAGAATGGTATTGCACCCGGTAATATGGATGTATTAGAAACAATGAGCAAGCTCTGGTTTCTGTTCTCGCTAATTTGGTCGGTGTGTGCGACTGTTGATGAAGATAGCCGCAATCGAGTGGATACTTTCATAAGAGAGATTGATAGCTCGTTCCCAATTAAGGATACGGTTTATGACTATTACGTCGACCCGGCGCATGGCACACTTATGCCTTGGGAGAGCATGCTTTCAGACTCGTGGAAGTATGATGAAAAGTAAGTGAGAATAACATACTTAGTTGGAATCTTAATATTTTTATAAGGCAAGTTGACTACATTTAATTTGATTCTGTTCTATTTTAGTCTGCCATTCTATAAAATAATTGTGCCCACTGTGGATACTGTACGCTATGAATATCTAGTGTCCAAACTACTTCAAGAAGAACATCCGGTAATGTTGGTTGGTAATGTGGGTACTGGCAAAACCTCCACCGCAGTCAGTGTTATGGACTCTTGTGATAAAACTAAATATACCGTGCTTTCTATAAACATATCCGCACAGGTAAATGAAAACCAGTTCTTAATTAAAGACAACAGCTAATATCCACTTTAAAATTTCAATTCGTAGACCACAGCCGCTGGACTGCAGGAATCAATTGAAAATCGTACCGAGAAACGTACAAAGACCTTCTTTGTACCAATTGGTGGCAAACGTATGATTTGTTTCATGGACGATTTCAATATGCCCGCAAAGGACACATACGGCTCCCAGCCACCGCTGGAACTTATACGACAATGGATTGATTATAAATATTGGTTCAATAGACGTAATCAACAAAAGATTTATGTGCAGAATACGTTGTTAATGGCAGCTATGGGTCCACCCGGTGGCGGTCGCCAAGTGATATCGCCACGTACCCAGAGTCGTTTCGTGGTAATCAATATGACCTTCCCTACGGAAGCCACCATTATGCGCATCTTCGGCACTATGCTGCGCCAGAAGCTAATACCATTCGCTAATGATATACGTGAGGTAGCTTTGAAAATCACTTCCAGCACCATAGATCTATATAATGCGGTAGTTACACGCATGCTACCGACACCAGCCAAGTCTCACTATTTATTCAATTTGCGCGACATATCGAAAATATTTCAAGGTCTACTACGCGGCCATCATGAGGCACAAACGAAACGCGCAAGCTTTCTGCGTTTGTGGGTACACGAGGCTTTTCGTGTCTTCAGCGATCGTTTAATCGACGATTTAGATCAGGGTTGGTTTATGAACGAGGTGAATAACATACTCGGCAAATATATGGAAATCACATTTCACAGTTTGTGCCCCAACAAAATTGTACCCATATTTGGTGACTTCATGAGCAACCAAGGTTACTACGAAGATCTGGCTTTTGAAGATCTTCGAAAATATATCAATCGTCAAATGGAGGAATACAACAACTTCCCGGGCATGGCACGCATGAATTTGGTGTTCTTCAAGGAAGCTATAGAGCATGTAACGCGTGCTGTACGTGTTATCTCACAGCCTCGAGGTCATGTACTCAACATTGGTATAGGCGGTTCTGGTAGGCAGGCACTTGTTCGATTGGCTGCTTTCATTTGTGAATTCGGTACTTTTTCTATTGAAGTCACAAAAAAGTACAAAACCAACGAATTTAAAGAAGATCTGAAGAACTTGTACAAAGTCACAGGCATCAAACAGCGTGGTACCGTATTCCTCTTCAGTAACGAACAAGTGGCGGAAAGCGCTTTCCTAGAAATACTTAACAATATGTTGAGCACAGGAGAGGCAAATCTCTTCAAATCCGATGAATTTGAAGAGCTAAAAACGGAATTGGAACGACCGGCTAAAAAGGCGGGCATACAATTCACAACCGAGTCACTCTACAACTTCTTCATGCAAAATGTACGCGAAAATATGCACGTTTCACTGGCAATGAGTCCGATTGGCGAGGATTTTCGCAGTTATATACGACAATATCCAGCTTTGATTAATAATACTTCACCGAACTGGTTCCGTCTGTGGCCACAAGAGGCGCTATTGGAGGTGGCACAAAAGTTTTTAATGGGATTCCAAATAAATGTTGCAGTGCCAGGCAAAGAAGATGAAAAACATAGGGACAGTTTGGTGCAGACTACTGAAGACCGATTGCAGAAGGCAGTAGCATACGTATTCTCGGTAATACATTCTAGTGTGGCACAGATGTCGGTGCAGATGCTGGCGGAAGTTAAACGGCACAATTATGTCACATCGCCCAACTATCTAGAGTTGGTGAGCGGTTTTAAGGCACTACTAGAGAGTAAACGCTACGAAGTTTCCTCAAGCGCCAACAAACTACGAAATGGACTTTCAAAAATTCAAGAAACTCAAGAGAAGGTATCAGTCATGTCCGAAGAGTTGAAAATAAGCTCGGAACAAGTGAAAATCTTAGCTAAAGAATGTGAAGAATTTATTGCAATTATAGAGATACAAAAGGCCGAGGCTACGGAACAAAAGGAAAAAGTCGATGCAGAGGCTATAGTTATAAGACAAGAAGAAGTTGTTTGTTTAGAGTTAGCGGCAACAGCGCAGGCTGATTTGGACGTTGTTATGCCAATGATTGATGCTGCCATTAAGGCCTTAGATGCATTAAGTAAAAAGGATGTGGCCGAAGTTAAGTCATACGGACGTCCACCAATGAAAATTGAAAAAGTCATGGAAGCCGTTTTGATACTACTGGGCAAAGAGCCTACATGGGAGAACGCCAAAAAGGTGCTCGGCGATGTTAACTTTTTGAATGATTTGAAGAATTTCGATCGTGATCATGTCACCGATAAGACCTTAAAAAGAATTGGTCTATATACCAAAAATCCAGAGTTAGAACCCGATAAAGTAGCTATAGTATCGGTGGCCTGCAAGTCACTTATGCAATGGATCATGGCTATTGAAAATTATGCCAAAGTATATCGCATCGTGGCACCAAAGCAGGAGAAGTTGGACAATGCGATGCGTTCGCTGGCTGAAAAACAGGCAATGTTGGCCGCTGCTATGAAGAAATTAGAAGAACTTAATGCCGCCATTGCCGAACTATATCGTCAATTAAACGAGAAGACGGAGCTGCTTAATGAACTGCGTATAAAGGAGGAAAAGTTGAGGTAATTTAATACCATATTGGTTAAAATGAGCTTTCAGTCGGACCGAAAGTAATCCACCTCTGTAAGAAATCTTCGTAGACTTAGTGCCTTCAATATTTTTATAGTCAAAATATTGAGATTTCAATTTAATGACTTAAATGCAATACTGATTTTTTTTAGAATTTTAATAGTACAAAAGCATGTTTGATAGAATCAAGCTTGAACTTGGATCTAAAGGGTCCAAAAGTAGGATTCTCTCATAATTTCTAATTCTTGGAATCGCCAAAAGACTTTTACTCTTGCAACATGTTGTCTACAAACCCCACGGTTGTCTTTATCACCTAAAACTAATCGAATTATACAATATTATGTATGTATAAATGATCAGGATGAAGGGACGAGTTGAAATCCGGATGACTGTCTGTCTGTCCGTCCGCGCAAGCCTTGACTAGAGTAAAAATGACATCTTGGATTTCTTGAAACTTGGTATCTTTCTCGGCATTGTAAACCGGTTGGTATTGCAGATGGGTGCAATTGGACCACTGCCACGCCCACAAAACGTCATTGAGCACAAACCTATAAAGTGACATAACTAATGACTAAATTAAGTTAACGAACTGTGGTTTGGCACAGTAACAAGGGTGACCTGTGGTCTAAAATTTTTGAAAAAGTGGGCGTGGCCCCGCCTTGTAATATATTTTATGTAAATATCTTCTAAATTACTTATACTATGTTCGGACCGACATTGAAAACAATTTGAAAACACATTTGTATGTTGTGGAATCTAAGTTGTTTGGACCGACAATGTGTATTTTCGATGAATTATCACTGTACAACTATCTAAAGCGGTATTCTACTTGGTCTTGCACGATTTGACGATGACACAAAATTCAAAAGTTCCATACCGAAATATGCACGGCCAGAGTAGCACCCATTGCATAAGTCTATCGCACGACTGCACGAAAATAAATGTGAGTTGTGAGCGTCTGACACAATTTTACAATCGTTTCAATTAATTCTCTACGTGTTTTTGTTATAGTGCCGGTGCACCAAAGGAAAATTCATAACTTCCGAACGGTACAAGGTTTGCAAGAGCAAGCGAATCCTCCTAATATGAGAATATTAAGGACAGCTATATTCTGTACATGGAATGTAAACAAATATCGAGTGATAATTACGGCTGGCAGAGTATGTTTTTTTAATAATTCGATTCAACTAGAGTAGGCATCGATTATAATGAGCGGAATAACAAATTTGCCGATTGTTTTCCGCGAAAAATTGTGTGTTTTCACTTGACAGATCTTACATGGACGAAAATTCAAATAATCGTGCGAAAACCATTTCCCACGAAAACATGCTTTCGTTGTCGGTCCGAACGTAGTATTGAGGGAGCACGGTATTTCAACTTTTTTCTTGCAGACTTCGTTCCGGTTTTATCATATATTACTGTACAATATGCCTAAGATATTTTTTAATATTTCTTTGTAAAAAATTGATAAGACATTTTTCGAATGTCATACTTCAATGTACCATTGGTTGGATAAATAAATTTTAACTGTGTCGTCAGGAAAAAAATCACGAAAACATAGCCGTTTTTCGTATGATTTGACCTTACCACATATCTCGAACCTGCTCGACCGATTTCAACCAAATGTGGTAGGTGATTGCATTTTTATGCAACAGTGAATTGGCGAAATCGACATCAAGCAGGCTTACTTTCCATATAACACAATTGTATATTCCATCTGAATCTTTCTTTCCGGTGTACAAATCAAGAAGCAATTAATATAATACGATAAAAGATTTGCTATCTTATGAAAAAATTGTCCAAATTCAACATAAACTGTTCAAGGCCCTAGGTACCGAACATTTGGACAACAGTACCAACAGTGCGACTTTTACCGCAGACATCGGTCAATTCGTGAGAGGATAAACCTTACCGACACATTAGTATGTCTGTGTGTCGAAAATGGGCCGAATCGGGTCAATACTTCCTGATTAGATTCTGAAACTTAAGTTATTTGTCGGTAACAAGTTAAAGATAAACAATTTTTAATGAAACAAAGTATTTTCATCATTTGAACATATGATACCATTAGGAGGAACAGGGAAGCCTGACCCAAAAAAAAAAAAATAAAAATAGTAAGATTTTAAGCTCTAAACTATAGAACCAGTTAATATGAATTAATGATAGCTTTAAATATAAACTATACTAATTGTATTCGCTTTAGGAAACAACTGGAACGTGCCATCATTTTGGTGGAATCTTTGTCTGGCGAGCGTGAACGTTGGATTGAGACTGTCGCCTTACTGGATATAGCATTCGAAAAGCTGCCTGGCGATTGCCTGCTATCGACTGCATTCACATCATACCTCGGCCCTTTCGATACCAAGTATCGCGAGATTCTCGTTGAAAACTGGGTCAGCTTGATTGTGTCAAATCAAATTCCCTGCACTGATGAAATGAAAATAACGCTTTTCCTCAGTGATGCCGTAACCATACGTGAGTGGAATATACAAGGTTTGCCCGCCGATGACTTTAGCACTGAAAATGGTGTCATTGTTATGGGTGGCCAACGGTGGCCGCTCATTATTGATCCACAATCACAAGCTAATACTTGGATCAAAAACTATGAAGCCAATAATGATTTAAAAGTTATTGATTTCTCACAAACGGACTATTTGCGCTCGTTGGAGCGTGCAATGTCAGCCGGAAACCCGGTATTATTACAAAATGTTGGCGAGGCTTTGGATCAAGCTATAAATCCGATACTGCGCAAAAGTTTCACCATGCAGAGCGGCCAGAAATTGATCAAATTCAATGATAAATATATAACTTATAATGATAACTTCAAACTGTATATAACCACCAAAATCACAAATCCACATTACCCACCCGAAATTTCCTCAAAAACGACGATAGTAAATTTCGCCGTGAAGCAAGATGGCTTGCAGGCACAACTCCTAGGCATCATCGTGCGTAAGGAAAAGCCGGCATTAGAGGAGCAAAAGGATGAATTAGTATTGACGATCGCACGCAACAAACGCACACTCATCGATTTGGACAATGAGATTTTGCGTCTGTTGAACGAAAGTCGTGGTTCACTACTGGAGGATGACGAGCTGTTCGCCACACTGCAAAAATCTCGTCAAACATCAGTGCTCGTAAAGGAATCATTGGCCACCGCTGAAGTTACGGAGATCGAAATCGACGCCGCGCGCCAAGAATACCAACCTGCGGCCGAACGCGCAGCTGTACTTTTCTTTGTACTCATGGATATGTCCAAAATCGATCCGATGTATGAATTCTCACTGGCCGCTTACATCTTACTCTTCATACAGTCAATTGAGCGTAGCCCAAAGCATCAGATCGTACACGAACGTATACAGAACATAAACGATTATCATACCTATTCGGTATATAAAAACACTTGCCGAGGCCTATTCGAAATGCACAAATTACTCTTCTCAATACACATGACGGCGAAAATCTTGGAGTGTGCCGGCAAACTAGTAGAAGCGGAGTATGACTTTATACTCAAAGGCGGTATCGTGCTGGACAAGCAAAATCAAGCACCTAATCCAAGTCCCAGTGAGTAACAAATTTCGACTGTCTGCTAGTTTGGCATCCGTATGATACAAATTGAATTTTTATTTCAGACTGGATTAGCGAACAGGCTTGGGATAATATAACAGAACTAGACAAAGTCGCAGGCTTTCACGGCATAATAGACTCGTTCGAGCAAAATCCGAAATTATGGCAGAGTAAGTATTCAAATCCAAAATCTTTATATTTAACGTAATTAATCAAAATAACTTTAGTGTGGTACGCCACAACCACGCCCGAGAGCGAAGATCTCGTCGGCGAGTGGAACGACAAATTGACTGACTTCGAGAAAATATGTGTCGTTCGTTGTTTACGACCCGATCGCATATCTTTCTGTCTGACCCAATTCATTATCAATACACTTGGACCGCGCTTTGTTGAACCGCCCGTTTTGGATTTGAAAGCTGCCTTCGACGAATCCGTATCACAAACTCCGCTTATTTTTGTGCTTTCCCCTGGTGTGGACCCGACACAATCACTCATCACACTAGCCGAACAGTGCAGAATGTCTCAACGCATGTTCTCACTTAGTTTGGGACAAGGGCAGGCGCCAGTTGCTACGAAAATGATCATGGACGGTGTACGTGATGGCAACTGGGTCTTTTTGGCTAACTGCCATCTTTCTTTGAGTTGGATGCCCACATTGGACAAAATCATTGCCACCATGCAAACTATGAAACTACATAAACGTTTTCGTTTATGGTTAAGCTCAAGTCCACATCCCGAATTTCCGATCTCTATACTACAATCAAGCATAAAAATGACCACAGAACCACCGCGTGGCATAAAAGCGAACATGCGTCGTCTATATAATAATATAAACGAACAGAATTTCGAGACGGTTGATGAAACGGGCAAGTACAAAAAGCTGTTGTTCGCATTGTGCTTCTTCCATACGGTCTTGCTGGAACGGAAGAAATTTTTGCAACTTGGTTGGAATGTTATATACAGTTTTAACGACTCCGATTTTGAAGTATCCGATGTGCTGTTGGCTTTGTACTTAAATGAGTATGAAGAAACACCTTGGGGTGCACTGAAGTATCTCATTGCCGGCATCAATTATGGCGGACATGTGACCGACGATTGGGATCGTCGTTTGCTAACAACATATATAAACCAGTTCTATTGTGACGCCGCATTAACTACACACAAATTTCGGTAAGTAGAATATCTAATTTTGTACTTTCATTTATATGCCAGATATATGATCGTATTTACAGTCTCTCGACGCTCACAAATTATTTCATACCCGCTGATGGCGACCTGCAATCGTATATTGATCAGATACACCAATTTCCCAACTTTGACAAACCGGAAGCTTTCGGTCAACATCCCAATGCAGATATTGCCTCACTAATCGGTGAGACGCGTCTGCTTTTTGAGACCCTAATGTCAATGCAAGTGCAGACCACCACTTCGGTAGGCGAAGGTATGGAAACGAAGGTATTACGTTTGGCCAAAGATATATTTGCCAGCACACCAGACGAAATAAATTACGAGCAAACCGCAAAGTTGATCGGCATTAATCGTTCACCACTCGAAGTAGTGCTGCTGCAGGAAATCGAGCGTTACAACTTTCTGCTGAGCAGAATGAAAATACATATGCGAGATTTGCAGCGTGGCATAAAAGGACTTGTCGTGATGAGCACCGAACTAGAAGATATTTATCAATCGGTTTATGAAGGTCGTGTACCAGCCGTGTGGCTGAAATGTATGTACCTCTACTATTAAATTTGTCTGCGTTTCTTCAGCTAATGATGCATCAACCTTTACAGCTTATCCATCTCTAAAGCCACTGGCTGCGTGGTCACGCGATCTCATTCTACGCATCGAACATTTCTCACAGTGGGCTAAAACGCTCAAACAACCAATGTTATTCTGGTTGGCAGCGTATACTTTTCCCACCGGCTTTCTTACAGCAGTGCTGCAGACATCAGCACGCGCCACCCGCACGCCTATCGACGAGCTTTCATGGGACTTCTTTGTTTTCATCGAGGATGATGCGGCCGCAGCGCGCATAGTGCGCGAAGGTGGAGGTGTCTATGTGCGCAATCTATTTTTGGAAGGTGCCGGCTGGTTGCGCAAGTTGCAATGTCTGCAGGATCCACAACCAATGGAGTTGATATCCCCAATGCCCGTCATACACTTTAAGCCAGTCGAGAATCTGAAAAAGAAAACTCGTGGTGTTTACCAGTGTCCAGCATATTATTATCCAGAGCGTGCGGGTTCCTTCATTATCGCTGTAGACTTGAAA